>OZ025278.1:10243527-10448527 GCA_964019165.1 Mastigias papua | reverse complement strand
TTTGACCTTGGGCTGTTTTAGTCAAAACTACGAGGTTATTTTAGGGAAATCGCTTGTGAGAGTTTGACAAGATTTTCTTCATGATACGACGTCAAGAATTTGGGAGCTCGATAAATCGCGCTTTATGCATAATTTTAGGCGTGCTTTGGGCGCTGGCGCTCAATTAAGCGCCTTCGTAGGCAATGCTTGCAATATGTATTTATTTGTGCACTTAAACTAAAGCATAGCTTCATTCACTTAATATATAACTATACTATAGATGAATCCTAAGTTATGTTATTTCCATGTTCAGTGGTTCCTAGCAAATGCCTCCTTTTCAATTTGTATTTCTAGAGTGTGGTAGTGCTGCTCCTGAGGCCCAGAAGGGTGAAAACAGAGATGAAAACATTATGTTTCATGCGAAAAGAGAAGAAGATGATGAAGAGGAAAAAGGTTTACACAGTGATAGTGACAGACCTGATAGTGATGTTGATGATTGTGATGTTAGTGATACAAAGGAGAACCATGATGATGAAAATTATGACAAATCATTACAAGGTAGCTCAGATGAGATC
Organism: Mastigias papua; assembly: GCA_964019165.1. NCBI lineage: Eukaryota > Metazoa > Cnidaria > Scyphozoa > Rhizostomeae > Mastigiidae > Mastigias > Mastigias papua. The sequence goes on along the minus strand of OZ025278.1, from coordinate 10,447,973 downwards.
AATAAAGATGAAGAAAGACGCATGGAATCTACAGAAGATCTAAGGAAATCACAAGAGGTAAATGAATCAGGTCCTGATTCAAAGATGGGTGAACCATCTGGCGGTAAAATGTCAGAAGTGGATGCTCTTAGAAGCAATGAGATAAATGAAAAGGACGATGGTGGTGCTAGTAAAGATGAGCTTGAGAGATTTGAATTGCAAATTAAGCCGGAAGAAGAAGATAAAGAAAGCATCAAGCTTGCAATTCTTAATGGACAAATGAATATCGAGATCCCTTCACAAGTGAAGTTGGTTCGGATTTTCACAAGCTCAACTTTCACAGGTAATTTTTTCCTACACAGGAAGTATTTATGTTAAATGTTTGCAAGCTTTAGTAGCAACTGTTTTCTGTGTTTTTTTGTGTCTGGAAAAGTAAAATTGGTCAAAATAGACATAGTTGGTAACTCCACCCTGAAGGCCCCCAATCGAAATTGTCTAGGAACACCCTTGCCGTGACGCAATCCCTACCACTTTGCTAGCTACCCTACAATTATTGTCCCAACCGAATCTGACCTTTTGGCCGACTATTGTGGGGCCTTCTGAAAACCTAGAAAACCGAGCTGTTTATGGTAGCAAGATCTTGCTGGTAGTAACATGCTGTATAGCTTAGAAGAGAGGTAACAGATCACAGAGTGAGCACACCAGTTTTAGATACAGAAAAGAAGAGCAACAATCTTGTCAGGTGCATAAACGGGATATATTTCACCAAAGACAAAGAAGACAACAACAACGTAAAACCATACGAGTACGAAAGAAGCGGCAGCGACGATGGTAGCTAATTTGATGCTCTTGCTGAGGAACTGAACAGTTATTGATATTGTTCAATTACGTATGATTAAACTTTTCCTTCAACTGTTACGATATGATATCAATATCTTTTTTGATTGAAAAATGTTTGTCTTGCAAAATAGTGCGTGCATATGAGCCCACGCGCGCGATCAGCAGCTTGCGATCAGCAGCATGCGATCGGTAGCGCCTGTCTAGTGTACGCATAGAAAGGGGACCCAAGCTATGGAGTGATTCTAATGATTACAAGAGCTTTCCAATTTCATACTGACATCATGAATGGCCCTAGTTTTTCATGTTCTCTGGCCCTGGCCCCTGGGCCCAACAATAGCTCTCGTTGGGTCTGAAAACAGTCGACGAGCTTTACTCTTTAAATGCTAGAAATGAATTGACATGATAACTTGGTAATTTGACAACTCATTATTGTTCTGCTTTGTAGATACGTTTGTAGAGAGAAATACTCTAATGAAAAAAGTATACCATAAATTGAAGGAGTACTGCCAGTTGAGGGGATATGATTTTCAAGTTGTGGACATGAGGTGGGGTGTTCGGGATGAGGCAACTGCTGATCACATGACTAGTGAACTTTGTATGAAAGAATTGAAAGCATGCCAACAACTCTCAACAGGGCCAAACTTTATAGTAAGTATAATGCATATTGTTATGAATGATTGCAATTTTATGAATGATAGCAACTTTGAGATACGGGAGATACGTTCCTTCCACGTCATTAGCATAATTCGTGGAACTTACCAATATTCAGGGCTGCTGAGAGAGGGGCAGGACAGGTTGGCCCGGTCTCTGAAAAGAAGAGGGATCTCTAAAAGCTATGAAATAGGTGGGTTCTTGTTGACTTTTAAGGTGCATAATGACGTCATAAGGGCCCCCTAGTTTTATATTTTCCCATGGTCACACCATAGCTCTCCGTGGGCTTGACTGTATTTCTGCACAAGACACAGAAGAAGACATGAAGTTTATTTGATTTGAACTATCCATAGTTTTGGCTGGATTTTTTAAATTCAAACTACATTAACTCTAAAAAATTTCATTGAACGACATTTTGGGTAATCATTTCGACGAAATTTCAATTCAGACGAAAATTTATCGTGAGGAAATTGTTTGCTTTCAAGAATTTCGAGAAGAAACTTAAATTTGAAATCAGAAATCAAGTTTTTGTGTCCTTGCAATCTTTTCAATGCATATAATATCATTATCTTCAATCTCATCATCATCTTCTTCTTCTTCTTCTTCTTCTTCTCGTTACGCCCCTCATGGGGCCTGAGACTGACCCTGGGGTCAGTGGACCGCCTATCAATTATTTAAAAGAGGTGATTGAGTCGGCTACACTCAATCCACTCTGTTACCCCAACTGTTACTTGGCAGAACTGCAGTCTGATCCGCTAAGCCCGTTGTTCACCGCCAGGGGCTGGTTGGACAGTTTGCCACAAGTCATCAACAACTGCCCCAATTCTGAATCTTTGCAAATGACTCACTATTAACTTAAGGGCAGTGCCTCTTTGTGTCCGCCCACCACCACGAGGAGGTCTCCAACCATTGGTGGGCCAACCTCATCATCATCTTCATCTTCATCATCATCATCGTCGTCGTCGTAGTAGTCACTGTCATTGTCGCTGCTGGAAATGAGCTCATTGTCATTAGCTTTCGGAAAAAATAATTATGAAGCTGCTGGAGGGATGGTTTGACCCCAGAAACCCCATATGTCGCTTACAATATTGGTAATATCCAAGAATCCTATCTGTGTTAATAATCCACAACATAATTTTGTTATGACGAATTTATGAAAAAATGGCCGAAATGTTTTTCGGCGAAGTTTGTCCGCTAAATATTTATATAAATTTTTTGTGGCTAATATAGATTCTTTTGAGTCCTGAGATAATTTATTAATGGACATCTGAACAAGTTGGCTGACTAAAGGAAGTATTGGGTACTTAGTAGTGACGTTTGTGAAGATCAATATGAGTTCATTATACGTAAATCAGTGCAAATACTTGGATCCATTCGATACGGTTCATGTTAAATTCTTGGAAAACTGTATCTCCTTCCTCTTAGAATTTTGGTAGTGTCCTGGAATCATATCTGTGTTAAAAATCCACGACGTAATTTTGTCACGACGAACTTCTGAAAAATTGCCCGAAATATTTTTTGACGAAGTTTATCCGCTAAATATTTATATAGTGAGGTAAAGGTCAATGTGAGTTCATATGGCATACGGACGTATTATTCGCAAATCAGTGTAGGTATCGTAATAGGGGACATTAGCCCCTTGTTCATGCTTGGTTCTACTATTCTCGGATGATTTTGGCACAGCATTTTCCCTTGTTTCGTAAAGTCTTTCATTATGCGTATTTATTGCAGAGTGGAGTTCACACCATCATAACAATCTGTCCCTGAAATGAGTGTTATCTCACCTTTTTGGTACCGTTTCATTTTTGATTTCTGTTTTAGACATTCCTTGGTCAAAAATATGGATATCGACCATTCCCACCTAAGATATTAGAAAAAGAGTTTGACGTGATGTTGTCTTCAATTGAAAGTGAAGATGATGTAAATTTGCTTGAAAAGTGGTTTAAAAGGGACGACAATCTTTGTCCATCAATGTATATATTGCAACCCATCGGAGAATTGTTACCAAATTACAACAACTGGAGTGTCTCCGCGGAAGAGCGGTCGAAAGCCTCCAATGAGTGGTGGCAAGCCTTTGAGAGAATGCAGGTGGTGCTTCGGGATGTTTCAGAGAAAACTTTACTCAACGAGGAGGAGATTTCACGTTACAAAATTTCAGGTATTTATTTTATTTGGTATTTGCGAAGCTACCGTAATGCTTCGATCAAACGCCCCCTCGAATAAACGCCCCATATTTTAAGTCTCTTTTAAAATAAACGCCCCTTCTATTAAACGCCCCATTCGAATAGACGCCCCTATATCATTACCGGTTGATAGTAGCAAAGATGAGATGATTCCCTGCTAAGAAGGCAACAAGTGTTTTGATGGAAGAGCTTTGCTGCAAGCACAAATGCAATATCTTAGCAAGGGAAGCTTACATGAAAACCCATTCAAAGTAATGGAAGAAGATGTAACCGAAGCTGCTCCTCCTTTTAACATCATCGAGGAAGATAATGTTGATGATGACTTTAAACTAGATTTAGATGCTTTTGTAAACATACATATATATATACATATATATGTGTATATATATATATATATATATATATATATATATATATATATATATATATATATATATATATATATATATATATATATATATATATATATAAAATATATATATTGCCTAGGAAGAAAAAGGTACAAAAATTCAATAAACGCCTCCCTCTTTTAAACGCCCCCTTCGAGTAGACGCCCCTTAAAATATAAAAAAGTTAATAAATGCCTCGGGCGTTTAATCGAAGCATTACGGTATTCCAGTTTTACTTCCTTGTACACGTTAGGAATTTGAAGTAAGTTTTCCTTTGATCTATTTACAATTTCCACTACACTCCCTCCGAGACATAGACTGCTTCGCGACACTCCTAGCGTAAACAGTACAAATTATCAGTAAGTAACAAATATGTATATATGTCAAAGCCCAAGATATTAGAATTTGTTATGGTAATAGCAAGTCCATCGTGTGTAGTGAGCGTGTGGGTTGTCGCACGCCCTGTGGAAAAGCCCTGTAGCGACAGAAAGTAACCTTTTATTGGCAGATCCTATGATTTTTCACTAATTAATGCAGTTCATCAGTAAGTAATTAATGTAACTGTGACAAATACCCCCTAATAAGTATCTGTGATAAATACCCCCTAATATGCCTGCAATATTGGAAGTGCATCGAAAAGCGTCCTATACCCAGTGATTGGAGGGAGGGGGGTGGTATGCATATGTCATCGGCAAATTGTTACTTTATTTCCCCTAGAAGCATCATCTTCGCGATTGCCGTGAGTGATAGAATGATTTGATAAAATTACTAACTTTTGCCTCGATTTAGATCAGAATCTCGATGGATCTCTTCAGTTGTTGTATCCTGGTGACACTATGCTGTGATAATCTGTATGAATTTTCGTTGACTTGTTAAATTCAAATACTCACACTTTGATTCACCCAGTTTCTGGCCTCTGGCCGTGACTCTTTTCTATCTGCTCTATCTTTACAGTAACCGAAGATGAAATACGCAGAGGGATCATTAACGCGAAAGATAAAAAGAAACATTGCTATTGGTTCAGGCGCAGAATAACTGACATTGAAGACCATTTGGACAAAGCCAAGTCAAGATTTTTCATCGATAAAGCTGGAAAATGCGTAGACGACGATGCCGTTTCGTTGTTGAATGATCTTAAGTCTCGAGTTGAAACTGTCCTTGACGGTGAGAATATTAAGACTTATGACATTAAATGGCATGGGGAAGATGGTGTTAATAAACAGGAGAGTGAAGAGCACAAGTTATATATTAGTCAGCTCTGCAGTGAATTTTATGATGTTTTGGTTGACATGATAAACAAAGGAATAGAAGAGAAAGAAGAGAAGAATCTCAATGATGACTTACTGACAGAAGTTGCTGAGCATGCTCTCACGTGCCAGGAGAAGTCAAGAACGTTTTTTGGCCGAAAAGAAATTCTAGATTCGATCATAAAGCACGCTGAGAGTGAAGGAAAAAATCGCTTGTTGATTGTATATGGTGAATCTGGTTGTGGAAAAACATCTATTATGGCAGTTGCTGCAAGAAAAATTAAAGATCTGCACCCTGAAATCCCAATTGTTCTTCGATTTCTTGGAACCACTTCACAATCATCAACAATCCATGATCTTCTTCGTAGCATATGTACTCAGATTTACCATCTTATTGGCAAAGCTCAGCCAGATTTTCCTGAGGTGCCTTGACCTTTTTCGACTAAGAGTTGGTGCTGTCAATATTAAATTCTGCATACAGTGCCTGCCAAAAGAAAGCACTTGGCTTCCCCCTCCCCTCAGACAATGTTGAATTGAAAGCCAAAACCCATGGTATTGTACACAGGCATCACTTCTACCCTTCGGGTTGCTCATATCAGCTTCAGATAACATTGCTTGGTGGGGGAGGGGAAGCGATAGCTTGTCTATGCCCTAAGTCATCGTAATTGTTCCAAGACTTTTGGCAGACATTGTAGATCAGTTTACTTTGTAAATATTCGCCCAAGCCTGTCTGGAAACCAAAGATAGTTGCAATATTACGAGAGAACGAGAAGAAGCCCTGCTAAGAGAGTACATAAATGGGAGGCATTCTAGCTTTCGTTAGATTTCCCAGAAGGTGATTGGTTAATGAGAGGGTGTTCAAAATGCTCTCTTTTGTATAAGAACACACTTCATAAGAACACTGAGGCTCCATTTGCTTAGAAATATCTTAATTATTAGAGTATGCTCCTCCTCAGATGAGAATTTTCACAAGCACTCTGCTACCCACATTCTTTTCATTTGGCAAACAGATTCTGACAACATTGCCAGTAATCATCGATGACATTCGTAGCTTTATTTTCAGAAGTTGCCGACTGAGGCCTCAGTTACACGGTACCAGATAGCTTTTGTGCCTGTTACATTTCCATCTACACGGCACTAGAACTACCCCACACTGTAGAAACATCACTCTTATAAAAATAAGAACAACTTTTAAGAATATTTGAGCCTAAAATTACCAACAAATTAAGAACATAGACCTTCGACCAAAATTATCTGTTTCTTATGCAAAAAGAGTGTGTATTCAGACCAACTTACAGCTACTGTAAATAATTACTTTCCTCTTTTTCAGGGTTTCCAAGATGTTATCGAATATTTTGCGGAGACTCTCAACTCTGTCACAACAAAGATGGTCATCATTTTAGATTCTTTGGATCAGCTTTCATCCCAAGATGGGGCATTTAATTTTAAGTGGATGCCGAAGAAAATCAACCGAAAAGTTACTTTCATTTTGTCAACAATTCCTAATGCTGAGTTCAAAGTTTTTCCTGTTTTACAGGTACAATTTATTTTGTCACCCTCCGTCATTTTTGTGTAATTCTTAAATTTTTATGTGCATAGTTTCCTCTTTATGATTTGTTCTGGATTTGTGACACTATTAGCTTCATTTCCCATCGTGTGTTTCTGTTGTTTAAAGTTTAACCAATACAGGGGGTTTTTTTGGCCAGCGACAGCGATTTTTTTGGCTATCAACAAAAGTTGCATCTGAGCGGAGTTGGATTGGTAACGCTTTTTGTTGTCATTGACAAATTCTAAGATCTAGTATGCTAGATATCTATGTCTTGTTGCCGGTGATTACAGACTGTGTACGCGGTGAACCTTTATTTGTCCTTGCAGCAAATTTTAGTGTCACCGGTGATAAGAAAGGTCCGTGTGCGCAAGGCTTAACTGTTCGTATTATTCAGTATGAGTTTTCGTTTTGGCATTCATGTTGCTTAAAGAATCTCCAAACATGAAGTTTATATTGCCCTTCTTATACTTTTACTTTCATTTTAAATAGTTCAAGAATTTCTTTATGTATCTGATCTTCCTTACACAATTTACTTTCAAGCTGTTTTTTAAATAATGCTCCTACACCTTGTATCTTTCTAGCATTGAACTAATCAGATGTTTATTTCTTGAACATTGACGATCGTTAAGCAATTGCTAATTTTGATTCTTTTCTCCGCAGGCTCGATTTGCAAAGGATTGCTTTGTAGAAGTGCCAAAACTTGAGAACCAGTCTGCTGGCTTCATCCTGAATTCATGGCTGAGAATGGCGGGGCATAAGCTGACAACAAATCAACGGCAAATTGTTCTTGATTCCTTTACCCACTGCCCTCTTCCATTATATTTAAAGCTCTCTTTTGACCGGTCATTAAGATGGCGGTCATACTCTCCTGAAGATAAGACCGTTTTACCCCTAACCATAAAAGGGATTATAAATGGGTTGTTCACTTCTATTGAGCGTCTTCACGGCGAATGCCTGGTGAGAAGGAGCCTTGGATATCTAACTGCTGTTAGGTTTGGCCTAAGTGATGCCGAAATAGAGGATATCTTATCCAGTGATGATGAAGTTTTGAATGATGTGTACCAATACTGGACCCCACCAATCAGAAGGGTTCCTCCTTTGCTGTGGGTCAGGATCAAATCTGATCTCGAAGCTTACGTTATTTCGAGGGGTGCTGATGGCGTCCTGGTAAATACGTGGCATCATAGACAGTTTTTTGAAACGGCGAAGGAAAGATATCTTCAACCTGATGTTGTTAAAGGTATTCATGCTCAGATAGCTGACTTCTTTCAAGGGAAATGGGCAAATGGTACTCTGAAACCATTTGTATCTAAAGATGGAAAAGAGGATGCAAAAGATAGGTTGGTATCGGCTCAACCGAACATTTTCTCAGATGAAAATGGGGAGAATGCAGAACGCTTTAATTACAGAAAGCTTAATGAACTTCCTTTCCATTTGATAAGAGCAGGAGATATGAAAGCTTTGAGGGAGAACTTTTCAAGCAATTTTGATTTCCTACAAACGAAACTTCGTGCTTGTGGTTTTAGGGAATTATTGCAGGATTTCAAGGACGCTGCAGAAGCATTTCCCGATGAGAAAGAAGTGGAGTTGATTGGTAAGTGCATTGAAATGTCAGGAAAGTCATTGCTGGACGACCCATTCCAACTTGCAGGGCAACTCACATGTCGTATGAGTCACCTAGAAGACTACGATGGAATAAGATCATTACTAGCGCAGGCGCGAAGCGCGAATGTGAAATGCTTATATTCTACAATCAATTGCTTCCCCGGTCCAGGTGGATCGCTGTTGCATTCACTTTCTGGCCACAAGTCGAGTATCAACTGGACATGCTTGTCGAAAGATGGGAAGAAGCTGGTTTCGATTTCAGAAGACGAGACCTTGAAGTGAGTTTTGTTGTAGAATATTGAGAATCTTAGGATAGAATATAGTATTGTTGGTTATCATATCATATCATATCATATCATATCATATCATATCATATCATATCATATCATATCATATCATATCATATCATATCATATCATATCATATCATATCATATCATATCATATCATATCATATCATATCATATATCATATCATATCATATCATATAACAATCATATCATATAACAATATTTAAAGTTGGTTGGGAGTATAATAGTAATTAAATACTAATTAAAACCAACTATTTATAATACAACTGTAAGGAAAGAATTTTATAAAATAAATACTCATATACATAATTCCATAAACTAAAAAGTACTTAGCGGCATATCCTGCAGGTGCATTCTTTTCCAGACCAATTTTTAATTTTCATTTTGAATGCTAGAGGTGTATTTTCATTTTTGATACTGTCATCCAGGGCATTCCAGAGGAAACTCCCCCTAAATGATAGCGATTCTAGCCCAAAACTTGTACTAGAATTATAGCTTCTTATTTTCTGGATTTCTTGCCACTTGAAACGTAGCTATATGAAAAAGTCATCAGTTGTTTTGTTGTAGCAGAGTGTCTGCCCAGATTGCATAGCGCATTGGTTTTATTATGTTCCCAATTACAGAGTATATTGTATTAAACCTGTCAACAGTTTTGGATCTATGCCATTTGCTCTTTGTGATTTGTACATCTCGTTACATAAGTGGATATGCTTGGTAGATTCATTTCAATTGTTATGGAGATGTTCATTCTCTGAGCTGTGTCAGCCAAGGCATATAGAAATATAAATATGTATATATATATATATATATATATATATATATATATATATATATATATATATATATATATATATATATATATATATATATATATATATATATATACATATATATATATATACATATATATATATACATATATATATATATATATATACATATATATATATATATATATATATATATATATATATATATATATATATATATATATATATATCTATATATATATATGTATATATGTATTCTCAAAAGCTCCGAATTATAAAATTTTAAAGTTTAGATGTGATTGGTATTACTTCCTTTTCATTGCAGAGTGTGGGATACTGATAGTGGAGAGGAGATTCAATCATTTGATATGGAAGCAAGCTATAGTGACATTAGATTTTATAATGAGGATAACTGTGTTGTGGTCGCTGGTTCCTACCGTATATTTGCAATGGAATTAGATACAGAGGAAATCGTATACGAAGAAGATGTTGATGGGTTGTATGGAAAATGCATTGATGTTATGAATGATGGGAAGACAATGGTACATATTGGAGAGGAGAAAGTCAGAGTTTATCAGATTGATGGCCAGAAAATTGTAAGTAATAGTTTATATATTCATCCATTCTTGATTGCTGAATTTCATGATAGTATATCTTCAATTGGAAGGGGGTATTGTAATGAGAAAAGTCTCTTCTAAGGCTGATCGCGGTTCCAAATGTGAATAGGACTTATCCAGGCACTTTCGGTAGTTTCTTGTGTGGGTGGGAATATCTGTTTGTGTGGACATTTGTTCTATAGACATTTATTTTATAGACATTCTGTTGGGAGTATGAAGAGGCGACTGAAGAGAACAGCGATGGTGTCAGTGACATAGTAAGTGGATCTCGTAATTGGTACGCTTATACACGTGGAAATGTGAGGGAGCTTATTGTCAGGAAGCCAACAGATCAAGAATTTGAGAAGAAGATTGAAGTTCCATATGGTTTAAGACATTTTCAGTTTCACGAGGACCAACTCATTACTCTAGGAACCAATTCAGAGTTTCAAACATTGACGGAGGTGAGAAAAGTTGCGTTTATTTTGTACACGAGGTTCCGTTATATGTTAAGCATTAGCTGGTGGAATAATTGAAATTGTGTGTAGTAGATAGTTGTTTTATGACAAAAGACAGAAGGTAGGAAGCCGAAGTGGTTTTTTAAGGGAGAAAGATAGATTGTGCAATAGGTTCGGCAGATAACCTGAGAGAAATTAAATATTCAGGAAAGACATGTTTCCCGTTTTGTTGTTTGATGATTGAAAGGATATTTGTATCTACCTTATGATCACAGTGGCTATTTTAGTGTGATCTTGGCCTCACTTTCTTGTCTTGGGAAACGAGAGTATGGCTTTGGAAGGTCAACAATGTGGTCAGCTTGTGATAACATTGAAACTGTTAAGTTCCTCTTACCATGTTTGATCATCAGTCCATTTGATAGCCTTTGGTAGCACTTCATTGTATACCAGAGAGAACGTATAACACCAATGAACGTAGCGTCAAACAACAGAAGTAATGTCTGGGATTTTGGAGAGTCACAGGGCATGATCCTTAAACCGTTTGTTTGGGGCTTGGTCTGGTTTGATCGTGGCTTAATGTGACCATGGACATTTTCTTCAAAATAGGCACTGCAGTATGGTATTTATTGAATCGTTTGTAATTTGGCTTCACTGATTATGAATGGAGTCTTATTGACAACAAATCTTTATTCAATATTGTGATTTGTTTTATTCAGCTCTATTATTAGGTCTAGTGCATAAATTGACTTATGTATTCCAGATGCATTTGGTTATATGGGATACTTCGAAATGGGAGATTATTTCGGATAAACTGAGTCAGTTTCACCCAATGGTTTCAACAATGTATGACATAACGCTAGTGAAGACAAAATTCGGATTGGAGCTCATTTGGCCTGTGTTTACGCAGATTAACTTCTGGAATCTGGAGACTGGAAAGGAGCGTGTTTCCTTAAGAATGGTAAGCAGTAAGGTTAACTCACTGCTGTTCTTTATTCACGAAGGGCATCTCCACCAGGCACAAATATTGTAATGAAGACTTCTTCGAGCTAGTAGAAAAATTTGAAAATTTAGAATTCCTTCATATATAGCAAGAAATAATATAAAAAAAGTTAGTAGCTATTGGCTCAATGTGTGTCTTTGGGATAGGTAATTAGTACTGATAGCCCGCTAAATGCGGGCTTCCCCCATGGGCATTAAAATGAGTTGGCAGATTAGCCTTGGAAAGACTAACGCGGTGTCCCAACTCAGCTGCATGGTCCCTTGATGAGCAAGAAGAAAGAGGCTGGCATAGGATAGGTGACGTCATTGATCTCTGCGATGGAGCACGTAACCTTCGGCCTTGCGTTGGCCAAATCGAAAAAACCTAGAGAGAAAATTGTGCAGAAAGTGCTCGGATACCTGCGTTAAGCTATGGGGCTTTTTAGCTTTCTTTTTCATCCTCTAAGGCCGCATAGCCTAGTTCAGGTATTCGAGCATTTTTTGGGCAATTTTCTCTCCCAATTTTCTTCGATTTGACCAACGCAAGGCTGAAGGTTACGTGCTCCATCGCAGAGGTCAATGACGTCACCTATCCTATGCCAGCCGCTTTCTCCTTGCTCTTCAAAAATGAGACCACGCAGTTGAGTTGGGACACCGCGTTAGTCTTTCCAAGGCTAATCTGCCAACTCATTTTAATGCCCATGGGGGAAGCCCGTATTTAGCGGGCTATCAGTACCAAGCTAGTCTTCATGATATTACTAAGGCACATATTTGCTTCAAATTTTCTTTAAAATGTGTAAGTTCTGAAACTACATAGCTTTTGGTATTTTTCAATATCTAGTTGCACCATACTATAGAAATGTTATACTACATATTTAGCTGTATATGAATCAAAATGAATAGCCGTACCCACCATCTAGACTCAAGGAAGCACAGAAAAGTGTGTGCTGCTATTTTTTACTAATTTATGTGTGAAACCACAATGATCATATACAGAGTTGAGGCTGGAAATAAATTCTACCTTAACAAACATTGGACCATATAACGGTACTACCTCATTTATGATCTATACCATAGAAATCGTATATATAATACAACTCTTGATTGAAATAAACAATGCGACATGTGTGCTACCTTTTGCCAGGTTATTCCCTAAAGCACTATAATCATATGCATGGGAAATAATTATACTTTAAGGAATCTTGTACCAGTTAACAGTATACCATACACATCTTACAATACATACAGTATTGGACATCAATTGGAACGTATCAATACCATCGTCATCTGGTTGCAGCGTCTAATGCCTTTCAAACTGCTATAATATTTAGCTAAAGGCAGTGAAGTAGGTTTTATACAATGGTGGTGCCCCATGGTACTCTTTAATTCAAGTTCATAAAAGGTAGAGAATACTCCTAAAAGATCCTATACTGCATCCAAAAATGACATAAACAGGAAGAGTTGTGTATATGAGTAAGTCATATCCTCTTATCATACATAGAAAGCCGTATATTAAGTCCCTTACCAAATCAGATTTCAAACAATAATAGCACTTAGGATGGGTGGTGGAAGCTAGGGGCACCAGAAATCAAGTCTACACTATATAAATGATTGTGCTATCTAGTACTAAGTAATCCCTTAGAACTATATCATCATGTGCAGAATGATCTATGAAAGTCATTAATGGTATTTATAACAAATGATCTCAGAAAAGAGGGCAACTGTTTCCCAGCAAAAGAACATTCAGCTTAAAGGAACCTCCTAATGTCACTCCACCAACTTAACACCACCATCTATAGTGAAAACGACTGTGAAACTGTTGTAAATAAAGAGACAATAAATAATGTACTATACTGATTGAAGTCTCATGAATAAGTTAATTAATTAGAATAGATAATATTATATGACAATGATATGAGACATCACTTTGTATTTGATGATGCATAATTTATCACTAAATAAATGATTTCTGATCTCAGGGTCTTCGCTGTACGTTGTTTGGCAAGTATAAACTAATATGGAAATATTACGTTGAAATAAATCAAACAACCTTTTGAATTTCACCATAGGGAGTATCAGGAAGCTACTATCGTCAAGCGATTAGTAATGATGGCAAACGATTGGCTGTTTCCGAAATAGACATCAATAAGCTGTCTATTGAAGTTTATGACCTCGACTTTCTTGATTATGATGATCAGAGTGATTCTGATTTTAGTGAACTAGACAGATTCAAGCGATATGCAGGCACAGGTAATCAATGTGTTATGTTTGTTGTTCGTCATATGAAGCTCAGGCTCACTATTACAAAAAGGGTTCCAGGGGTCTATACCCCTGCCCCTTTTCTCAAAAGGATAACATTGCCCTTTTTGTGGATAATCATGAAATTGTTTATTGTAGTGTTTGATAGACCTGCTTTTAATCGTCATAAACTTGAAATTAATGAAATCAGGAAAGTCATGTAATATTTCTTCCATTTTTTTTATATCTGAAAAATTTTGTTCTAAGGTGTGTTCTCTTTAATATTGCCCCCTTTTGTGGAGTCGACCCCAGTCCTCGACAATTCCTAAACGCGCGCTTGGAACTCTTTGTTTCAAAACCTTAGTCTGTATTTGCAAATGCATTAAATCACTTTTGATCCCCTGCAGCAATTCCCCCGTTCACTCTCATTTGCAGTGCATCGACACAGCTCAAGTTCTGTATAGATTCAAAAGTATACTGGCTACGTTTCTCAAGCGGCTGGTACAAAGTCCCTGACAAAGTCTACTAGATCACTTGTTCTAGTGTAAGCGCAAAGCTATTCAGTGTGCCGGAGCATAGGGACTGGGCACCAGTGTGAATGCCGTCTTAAACTCCCTGGCCAAATCGTCTTCTGTTAAAATAAATTGCAATTACTCCTCTTCGTTGTTTATCACGTGACCAATAACATCGTGCTTTCTTCGCCAGTCTTTACTTCTTACAGCAAAAACCCGCACATGAGAACCTTCAATTTATTAAGAACCTACGGCCTGAAGTGATATATTTTGATTTCAATTATTTAAAGAGTCTTTTCAGCCTGACGTTCTATTATGGCCTCCAATCAACGAATTTATCAAGTGGGAAATTAATTCAGGCTGTTTGACAACAAACCTCTGTTATGAATTCTCCAAACAGATAGCGTACATAAATGTGATAAGTACGATCTGCAGGCATAAGAATAGTGTTAAGAACCCGCACCCTGATTATTGGAATTACCTCTTAGTATAGCAACGTGAACGGGTTCATTTCAAGGTCAGATTTTGTGTGGGGGTTTTCCTGCATTTGCCTTATTTTTCACCTCCCTCTTTCTTTGTGTGAATTCATTTTTTCTTACTCTATTCAATTTACTATCATTATTATAATTACTGTTGTGTCTAGCAGTGCTAAGCAGCCAGTTTTATCCTGCCTGTTAGTAGAGAGGTATATAATTGTAGCTTAATTGTTATAATCGAAAGAGAAGTTTAAAAAAGATTATGATCAATCTATTTACGGTAAGCAAGCATACAATAGCTACAGCAAAAGCTAATTTAAGCTTACTGTCTAGTAAGGTAAAGAGAAATTAAAGAAAAATACCATAATACAAAGTAATTAGCAAGGGATATATGTACATATTTATTTGCAATGCTACAATGATTAAGTATCTTCCACATTTTTGAATGCATGTCCATGAACCCAACCTGAGCTGCGAAATGTTGGCATATTCTGCAGTTACATTCGTCTCCTCTCCATGCCCTGATTGCCCTTTTGAACTCAAGTTCTGCACATGGGTTCGAATTTGGGATTTTGACTGCAAGAACCTAGACCTATTACACTTCATCGGCAATCATGATCTTTTGTTTTCTACAAATATAGTCCATGTTTGTTCTTTGTGTTTTCCGAAGGCCTCGCTTCTAATACAATGTCGAGAACCATTCCCGACTAAATACGCAATGCGTAGATTCTTTTGACTGATATAGCAACCTCGATTTGAGTGTTGCTATCCGAACTTATCGATTTGAATTCTTTGATTGAATGCAATGCAGTATCTTCAATCATAAAACTGTGCTTAAATCCCTTTCCGTACACAGTATGTCATTGTTTTTGAAAGATTTTTGAAGCACCCTCAAATTCCTGAAGTTGATAGGATATAATAAACATATTTTGAAGCTGAAATTCTGCAACTCATAAACAGAATTAAGCTGAAGTCATATCGTCATATCATAGCTGTTTAGTGCAGAATGGCGTGCGATGTATAAATTTAGATTTTCAGAAAGAACAGAGACCGTACATGTCCCAATGTGGACTTTAGCATTTTCTTTTCACGATTCATTACACATTTTATGTTAGACAAAGACTTTTATTTTGAACTTGAACTTCAAAACCAGACCTTGTCACAAAAGAGGCTACCCTGTGCTTGATTTCGACAGGAAAACTGATATTTTTTTTTATATAGATTTGAAATGAAAAATACAACTATAACTGACATACAGATACAATTATCTGTGCCTCTCACAGCAGGAAAATACTCAAAGTCATCGTGTCCCTGCTATGAGAGACACTTACAATAATATAGCATTTTCAATGAAAAAAACTGTGATTAAAAAACGTTCAGTAAAGCCTTGGACAATCCAATCAAGCACCCTACCCTTCGTCAGGCGATCTCAAAAATTCACTAGGGATAGAAAAGTGTTAGGAAATTTACGAAAGTGCTCGATCGATTCGACCAAGGCTTTTGAGAACAAAACAAAAAAGATAGGCTGCTGTAACTTATGTTGAATATTTATTGAAAACGCTTAGTTTTCTTAATGTACGATATTGTAGCATCGAGAATCATCCTATTGGTAACATTATCCAATTGTGAACATCCATACAATAGGAGGCTGTATGGATATTTTTCCACGTGCGATACTTAAATTATGGCGTGCGATGTTATGGTTCTTTGGCACGCCATCTACGTCGAAGGCTGCATGATTAGAATTATCTGATGCACCCTACTCTAGCATCTCATTTTTGCTTTTTGCATTCCACTTTTAGGTGAAAAAGATGCATATTTGAGTGATCATTACCCAACTACTATCCTTTCATTGCCATATTCTGATCCATCCACGACCGTATGGAACACAGGATACCAAGTGCCACTTCGAACGATCCAGTTTGTTGGTTCAATGCCACTTTTTGTGAAGTATATAGACGATGAGCGCATTGCATTGTTGGATCATCAACGGAAGAAGGTTATATGTGTCAACTTTATTAAAAGTAAGGTTGAGAGTGTCACCAAAGGGCATACAGGGGAAATGCTATCTCATTACGAAATGTGGCATCGGATTGGGAGTGACAAATTATTGACAACAGCAGAAGTGGAAACTGAAATGGTCTTATGGGATCTGAAAACAGGAGACGAGCTGAAGAGATATAAAATTAATAGAGAGGAATCAATTATCAGTTTTATGGTAAGAGGAATTGATTTCTTTTGCTTGGTAATACATTGATGCAATCATTGCTGGATAGCAAATGATCCGCCAGATTGTTGTATTAAAGGCATCCTTGGGTTAAGCTTGAACTAATCTGGATTAATGAAGATATTTGTCGAAATTTTTACATTTTTGAGTGAAGTATCATTTTGATTTTGCCTATTATATATATATATATATATATATATATATATATATATATATATATATATATATATATATATATATATATATATATATATATATATATATATATATATATATATATATATATATATATATATATATATATATATATATATATATATATATATATATATATTTATATTTATATTTATATTTATATATGCATATGTGTATATACAGATGGCCATAATTTTATTGTTTAGCTAATTTATCTTTGCTTTGCATTTAATGATTATTTAATTTGATTTGTTTGTTTCAGTAAGCATAAACTAGCTTTGATCTAGCTATTAATTAAACGTATAGTATGAGGACATTAATAATCGTAAGTAAAGGTACATAAATTTTGGTGCTGCTTTTGAGGCCATTTCCTTGAGAAAAGTTAGCTTGGGTTGAGTTCTACCCGGTTAATAGAGAAAACTGTTCTAAATTGTGGAAGTGTTTGCATGAAGCAATCTCATGTAAACGCAGAATTTTTTCAACCCGAGGGAGTTTTTGGCTTTAATTGGCTACTGAGCCTGTCAACATTTTAAAGAAAAAATTCTTACATACCAACCCGGGTTGTCTTTTCTTATGCAGAGAGCCTCTTAGTAAACTTTGAAGGGGTTTTTTTATTTCTTGTGAATCCAGTCGCTGTTTTGATTCTTGTAGGTTAAAGCTTGAAACCTGTAGAATTTGCTTGTAGAGTTTTGTGTTAGTAAATTTTTCCATTTAAATTTATGGTATATTTCTGAAGATTAATTCTAATAGCTGAAAGTGAAGAGAACAGATTTGCCTAGAATATGTGTAGCAAAATCGATCCCAAACGGCTATCTTGTGTACGCCTTGTGTCGATTTGTCCAAATGTTATGCTAAACTTGTCTCATCGAGTAGTTTTGTTCTATCCTGCCTGTCTAGATAGGTTTAATTCCAATCCACTAGAGGGTGTTTCAGGTAGTAGCATAAGACTTTCTTATCAACTTCGAATATCTCCGTGCTTGAATGTTTTAATGAAAACGTTTCATTAAATGGGAGCATCATTTTTAGGTTAGTGAGGACGAATCAACAGCTTTGGTTGCGCTCCGTGACAAGTCAAATATTGATGCAAAACTACCGGCAATATGTATTGATCTTGCATCACAAGAAATAAGATCAACTGTCTCTATTGATGATCAATACCTCCAGCTGGAACCATCAAAATCTGTTATAGCACAAGATGGAACAATCGTCTATTTGGTTTTGGTAAGTCCGTTTCTTCAAAATTTTGTGTCAAAACGAGAAGTATGTCACCCCTAACTACACATGGCTGGTAATTAACTGATTAGCAGGAAAATGATGCAACATTCTTTAACACCGGTTAAGACATGGTCATGGAAAAATTACTCATTTTGCTACTTTTACCAGCTGTATTTTCATAAGAATATAAATTCAAGAGTGGAGGGATTTTTGCAAATGGATTTCCACAGGCTCTTGAAAATTGTGACAATGCTAAAAGTTCTGTTTCTAAATGTCTATGTATCTATTTGCAGGTTTAGTATTGCTTCTGTTTGATTATCTTGCAGCCTACAGTAACTGTCTTGTTGTTTTTGTAATTCCAGTGGAGCGATTGCATTTACAAGATAGACACAGCAACGGGGAAAACGATTCGAAAAATACATTATAAGGCGGAAGGCGAGAGTGGAGAGGATATTGAGAAGATGACAGTGTTCTACTGTTTAAATTCATCAAGTGCAATGGGGTATTTGGTGACTTATTTGATGTGTCATGTAAACGATAAAGCAGTTAACCGATTGGTCGTCTATGATTACGAAGCAAACGATCTCCTAGCATGGCATAGCTCTGCTATGTATCAAGATACTCAGATATCCAAGGTGTTTTAACTTTTTTTCATTTCCTTTCTGTTTACCATTTGCATTTCCCCTAGTTACTTCATTATCCTCCTTGTTGCTTTGATGTGAGACCTTTGCTTTTGGTGTTATTCCCCCTTACGGAGAATAGGGTTGATACTGAATGTCAATTCAATCAAATATAGTAAATTTTCGAATTAGTCCCTTAGGGGTTTATTACTTATTTATACTTTTTGGGTCGGGGGTTATTCTAGGGTAGGGCTATACCGAGGGGAGAACTATAAAGTTATTTGACATACGCTGCATGAAAAGTTCATTGTCATAACTCCTTTTCTCCATAATTTTGAAAGAGTAGTCTAAATTTAGCCATCAGGCTATATTTTGGTCTTCATCATCTCTGTGGTGGGGACTTGTTCGAAGGTGGGCTTATGAACTATTTGATGCTCTAGCATGGGGCCTTATTCGTGGGGGGTTTTTCAAGGGGAGGGCAATTGGAAAATTGATGGCACTCAATAGCCTTTTGGACCAAAATTTTCTTGAATCGAGCCAATAGAAGATGTTTTGTTCAAGTGATTCCTTTGCTTCTTTGTCTTACAAACCATTCGAGTATTACATTTCTTACTGTTTATTGGGAGTTCTTCTTTTGCACACATAGCGTATTGATATATATGATGTAAATATATGATATATATATATATATATATATATATATATATATATATATATATATATATATATATATATTTATATATATATTATCATATATACATATCATATAAATGTCGTTAAGCATAAGTTCCCTGAGCAATTTTTTATGACAATGTTTCTATGACAGTTTTTATTTCCTTGTGTTGATGGAGCCATATGACAATTTTTCATATGACAAATGTACTTGTTCAAAAACTGGCATGCTAGCTTTTGGACAAGCATACTTGTCATATGAGAATCGTAATATGTGAAGTTTGCTCCTGTAAACGGCTCGGCAAATAAATTTGACAAGTTTTACTAAGTCCCAGACCTCAAAACCTTCGTATCTAGCACGGCCGGGCTCTTCGTGTCAATTGTTGTTTGTCCTGATGGCTGCCAGTAGGATGTTTAAGAGCAGCCAAGCCACATCAACACTTTTAGACAGCAAAAAAATGCCAAGGAAACTTGTTACTGATAAACTCAATGAAAAATTGTCGAATGAAACTGGTTGACCATCCACACGAGCAAGGAAACTTGTCATAGAAAATTGGTCGTGGAACTTGGGCTTTAATGTTTGTCTGTGTATGCTATAGTTTTGAAATTTTTTGAAATGCAGTTGGATGAGTGCTATTTTCTTTTTTACTTGGAAATAGATTTCATCAAAAGGGAATGTGACTTAAGTGTGTGTAGTCTATAAATTGACAGTAATTACGCTCTCTTTATATTTCATTTTTTCACGGTTTACTGATAACGCAAGCTTTTCCCCAGGATGGCTGCAGGATGTTGTGTATAAGTTCACCCATGACTGAACAGTTAAAAGCATTGGAAATTTGGGATATGTCAAAAGTTAAAGAAGGCCAGATGACAATGCTTGCCAGATTCGTCCCAGATTCCTTTTTGAGATTCAATTACCTAACTGCAGATGGCAGAATGGTTTGTTGTGGTTTTACTGGAGCTGCTGGTGTTGTGTTTTTGTCCTTGTGTGGTCACGAGTCTAATTTAAAGAAAGACAAAGAGTGCGTCGATGTAACAATCGACCTTTCTGCTGTCAAGTAACCATCAGATGTTAGAAGTCTGAAGTGCCTTTTGCTATGAATGCAGACATCATATTTTTAGAATGCATCTTTAACTTACTTTCTTTCTCATTTCTTTCACTTCTTTCTCCTTTCGCTGTACATCAGTATATCCCGCCCAACACAACTAAACACGACATAAGCACCTTTGTATCCATTCTCCACTGCATGCATCTTTCAAGTTTTATTCAGTTAGACCTCTCTATATGCATCAATCACACATGTTTGTTTGTTCTCATTTATCTAGGATAAAATTATTGTACCATTTGTAACAGTTTAGGGGTATTTCATACCAACAGATATAATTTATGGAAATGAGATGGTACGTCTTGTTGGAGTACATACCAGCGCATAATTAGGCCCGTTGCAAGTGTACCCTTTCTTTTTTTTTCTATTCATTTTGAAAATTACTACAATTACATGCTAACTATTATACTACATACAGTTTACTTAACAATACTACAAGAACGATACCACGGAGTGCAAGATGTCTTCACAACTCCGTGGCCATTAACATGAATAACAGGTAACATGACAAAAAATTAAAACACAGCTATAAAAATTCGCTTAAATACACACATATTTCTTTAACTAATAAATACTTAGACTTTTTCCATATTGTATGCCGGGCTAGTCTAGAGCAAATCAGATCGATCTCTCTTGTGGTCAAAACGTAATCTGAAAAGTTCAACATTTATAAGACAAAAAAAAAGAAAAAAATAAAAAAGAAAAAAGTTTGCCCGATGATCCCGACGCCCAATATGGCAAAAATCTACAATTTAAATGGGAAAAAAGAATATAGGGGGACTGGTGTACAATGGTTTGAAACTAACTTAGTTAAACCGACCAGTTTCACGAATAAAATTTAGAGTACATTCAAGAACACGTTTGTTAATGCCACTTGGAAGGTTTTCTTCACCATACAATAGAAGATTCATTAGATCATTGTTTGAAAGAATGTTAAGTTGAACAAATGGTCGTACTGCTACAGATACCCTTTCTCCTATTCCACCAGGTTGAACAAACCCGGAACCTGGATTAATTCTGACGGTTTCCTCTGCCCTGAGCTTTCAGTGCTATTTTGGGTGCCCTTGCAGTGGGTCTATGGCTTCTCAATTCTATGCAAACACACGCGAAGACACCTATGTATTGTTTTTACTATGACTTCTATATTTCAAAAATCTTACAATGGTTCAAAATAAACTGATGTGTATTTACTCTGGCTTGACTATCATTTTTTAGTTTGTTTTTGAATGGCTCTCTGCCATTTTAATGGTTTCTTTGTTGGTTGAAACCATGCTTGAAATGCAGTATCATGTCGTGTAAAAGAAATGACATCACTAAGTGAGGCTGCTTCGATGTTTTGAAAAGGAGCAATGATATATAAGCGCCGAAGGCGCTAGATGCGCATGTTCATTGTTCGGCACTGAGGCAAAATCACTGAAGCGGTAAGAGGTCAGAATGCGAAAGCCCTGCTGTGGCTGAGTATGGGAGATAACATGAGACGTTCTTGCTTCACATCATATCTATGATAGTAAGGCGCCAATCTCTGAAGAATCATACAAATGGATGTATATACAGCCGATATACACATCTAGCGCACAAAGACCTCTATATTCAAGTAAAGATCTAGATATTTGCATTACATTTTGTCGCCTGGGCCATCTCCTTGGTATATCTAAAGTGACCTATACAGGCACCAAGCAAAGCTTTCTATTTAGAGATACAAGTTGCAAGTAAAATTTAATTCAACGAGTTTAGTTCAGTTCAGTTTTATTTTATTACATTGTTGTGATCTGTATAAAAATTTCCTCTCTATACTTCTAGGAATTTCCGATCTCACAAGTTATTCAGGCCCGCCGAGAGCATGTATTGGGCCCCGGGGCACACAGATGCATACATGCTTCTTCCACGGGGGAGCTGAAAAATTACACTTTCCATGGGAGCCCCTCTCAGAAATTACTGCCTAAATACAACTTGATATTGTTATTTGCTATAAAAATAAATAAGGAATCCATATCAAAACAGAATCTCTTGAGATTAGTATCGTGCGTGAAGCCAAGAATATAAAAGTTGTTTTAAAAATTGACAGCGTTCTAACTTATTTCCCAGAGTAGCTCAACTCTTTCTCAAAATTTCGTCAGAAGCAGCTTAGATTTTATAGCCCCCTTAAATTTGTACCTTTAGGGGAACAAATAAAAAAAAATAAGAGGCTGTGATGGCTTCACTATAAAATATCAAAGTTACTACAGAACTATTTCACAGCCTTGGGACCCCTCTTAGGTATGTTCAGGTAATGTGCCCCACCTGCCCCCTCTCGCCGTGCCTGGTTCGTGTGAGATGACCGCAGAATAATCCCTACCTCAATAACTCCTGAACTTTGAAAGGTAAAGAAGACATCCTTCCGCAAATCGCAAATCATATTCATACTCTCTCACTTAGGTTTTGCTTGCAATTTGTAACTTCATAGTGCTAATAGTATACAGAAAACTTTGCTAGGTAATTGTATAGCTCATTTAAAGTACTTTTTCTGCCAAGCAATCCATGAATGGAGCTGCATTCATAATATGACAAAGAGAATGGCCTAACCCAAAACATTAATGGAAATAGCCTGATTCAAGCAGGAAGATTCCGGCTTTTGTAATAGATGTGTCTGCTGGTTGGTATGCTATTCCATTTGCATGATTTTTCAGAGATTGGACTCTTCTTTTCGCATATATAGTGTGAAACGAGAGCGCTTCGTGCTACCTCCCATACTGAGCCTGCATGAAACTTGAGTATGTTGACCTCTTTACTCATCCGTGACTTGCCTCACTTAGACAATAGGCAATTATCTGAAGATGCACATCTAGCGCCTTCGGCGCTTCTATATCATTGAAAAGGAGGGAATAATGTTCGAACGAGGTTGGCGCTAAAAATAAATTGAAGTGTAGGCACTGGTGCAGGTACAAATGGTTAGGCCGAGACCATCTGATTAGATCTGCAATGGACAGTTGTGACAACTTCAGTGATTTAGATAGCTATGTTATTCAATAGTTGTTTATTTGAGAATGCTGTATTGATTGTATCCATATAAATGTTTAGTCCTGAGCTCAGTGCATCCCATGTTGCCAGGTGGCTTACGTCGGAGGTAGCCGGCAGCATTGACTAAACGACTTCAATTTAGCGTGCTGGCGTAAAATTTTGTCTTTCTTTAGCGTCGATATAAGGGCATATGACAGTAAAGTTACCTATTTATGTTACTTCGGAATGAAAGCAAAAGTGACAAGTGAATCTCCTGGGTATGCTTTGCACGAAATGGACCTTACAAGCACTGTACTGCGTCGCTGGGGGGAGTGTGGTTCGGCGCGAAAAGTGGGGAAAGTGCGTCGCTGGGGAAAGGCTGGTGGCTTTAGTCCCCCACTTTTGCCAGCTATTGATTTTTCTAGCCTTTATTAAAGAATTTATAGCCCCTCCCCACTTTCTATATGAAGCCCCCACTTTTATTTGACAGCGCCGTGCCTGACTTGGTGTTTAGTTAGGTGCTGTTTCGAAAGGGGGTGGGCGTGGGGTTTGGGATAAATGGCTACGAAAGGTAAATCAGAAAGGCAAGCAAGAAGCAATATCAGATCCTAACTCAAAGTTCACTGTAGCTTTCTTGGAAAATATTCTGGGTATAGGAGTGGAGCTATTGTGGATGAGTAACCATTTGCTCAAAAGCTTTTGGTAAACAGCAAGAGCTGTAAATAAAGGTGAGAAGAGCGGTGAGGAGATTTATTTGAATATTCCTTCCAGATTTTGTAAGAAAGTGTAAGAATTTCAGTCTCCTAGATTGTAAGCTGTTAGCACAAGAAATAAAGTGGAATATATATACTCCTCTTTAATATAGGTTGCTTCATGTATGATTTTATGATCAATCATACTACTATTTAGAAATCTAAATCTAGGTTCAAATGTGATGGAGAATTTGGTAGACATATTTTCATACCAAGAATGATAGATGAATAGCTTTTTCCATAGTCTTATTTCTATATTTGACCCGCAGGAAATTTCATTATCATAGTAAAGGTAGAATGCACTTAATTTCTTTGTATGGCCTAATACACTAAGGAATTCTAGCATACAAATGTTATCAAGTGCACCACTCATCTCATCATACTGAAGCAAGGGCTATTTGCCACAGGAAGCATGGAAGAAGAGTTGTGTTTATGATTGTGTGTGACATTCTTCCTGTTGCAATCTTTGATGTTGTCCAAAGTTTCACCAGGAACATATTGCTTGAGAGAGAAAGCAACCTTATCTTTTATGAAAAATGGAGTTAGCTATTGATATTCTTGGCATATTTTTACAAGGGCTTTATTTGTCAAATGCCACTGCCTCCTTTGCATCCTGAATAAATCTGAGCTGCACTGATGATACACATGTTATACTTGCATGATTATTAGCTCAAATTCTTACTATATGCTGTCCATACATATTTTTGAAATTTCTCCATACTAGCACAGTTAGCCTAGCCTTTCATTCTGGATTAAAGTTAATAAAATTGCATTTTGCATAGCATGTTCTTCATAGATTAACTAGTACAATGATACATCACTGAATGACTGAATTGGAGATCATTTGAATCATTCTAAATCATTTGAATCACTCTAACTCATTTGTCTTGTTCTAAGTCAAATGATCTTTAAGCATTGTCTCCTAAATAGCTTAAATATCATAAATTTGGAGTGTATTTTTCTTGTAAAGGAAGTAGTAGCATTTAAAGTATTTGAACAACCTCTCTTTCATGTCACGCTGTAAATCAGCACACCTTGGAGCTCCTGAGGTGGTATTTGTTGCAGCAGCAAATTGTGTAAAGTTTTTATTAAAGACTTAGGCTTTTTAGATTAGTTTATTGTGATTGATGATGATGGTTATGATAATGATGATGATGATGATGATGATGATGATGATGATGGTGATGATAATGATGATGATAATGATGATGATGATGATGATGATGATGATGATGATGATGATGATGATGATGATGATGGCTAGCCCATGGTTGGAGACCTCCTCATGGCGGCAAGTGGGCACAGAGAGACACCGCCCTTTAGTTGATAGTGATTCACTTCGCAGAGATTCAGAATTGGGGCAGGTGTTGACGACATGTGACAAACTGTCCAACCAGGCACTTTCAGTGAAAGTCAGGCACAGCAGTTTCAGGATGCAGCTCTGATAAGTAACTGTTGGGGTAACAGAGTGGATTGAGTGTAACCGACTCAATCACCTCTTCTAAACAATTTGAAGGCAACACTGACCTCAGGATCAGCCTTGGCCCCGTAAGGGGCGTACAGGAAAAGACAGGTAGTGATGATGGCTAGCCCATGGTTGGAGACCTCCTCGTGGTGAAGAACAGACCTAGATCTGGCCAGAGAGACTCTGCCCTTAAGTTGATGGAGATTCTTTTTGCAGAGATTGAGAATTGGGGTACATGTTGATGACTTGTGGCAAACTGTCCAACCAGGCCCCTTTATGAAGTCAGGGTCAGTAGTTTCAGGCTGCAGTTCTGATAAGTAGCTGTTGGGGGTAACAGACTAGATTGAGTGTAGCCAACTCAATCGCCTCTTTAAAGCAATTTGAAGGCGACACTGGCCCCAGGGTCAGCCTAGGCCCCGAAAGGGGTGTATGAGAAGCAGACAGACAGATTATGATGATGATGATGATGGTGGTGGTGGTGGTGGTAGGTTTGATTCATGTATTCTAGCTTTTACATTTCCTTTTCAGCTTTGTCAGGCTCATTTGATGCTCCAGCGGCAGCAAGCAATTCCTTTCCTAGAAATGAAAGCATAAGTGGTCTCCTTGCTAGACATGCAGAAAGAATTATTACCAGATATATAAAGTGAAGGATGTCCACAGGTTGGGAAGATGTGGTACAAAATTGCCCAATTTTTATGTGAATGCAAAAACTGCAGGTATCATTACTTTTTACTCACAGCAACAAAAATTTTTTGCCTAGTGATCTACCCATCATTTCTCTCTCATATTGTCTCAATCCCTCTTTCGATCTCACTTTAAATATCTCTCCCAAAATCTCTTTAAGTCTTTTTCCAGATCTCCTAAATCTCTCTCCATCTCTCTCTGTCTCTAATACCTCTCTACTTCCTTCATGCAATACACACATTAATGACCTCGGAGGTCTGCTAGCTTTGTGCCTCCTTTTTCCAATAGACCTCATTTTATAAGTCTCCCTAGACCTCTCTATAAATGTCTTTCAACGTCCCTTAAATATCTCTATCTCTCTTTGTCTCGAGTATCTCCCTTATTCTCTCCCTTTTGTACACCCGTTAGTGACCTCGGAAATCTGCTAGCTTCGTATCTTTTTTCCAATGAGATGTGGGCAAAAACACGTGTGGTCATTGCAAAATTGTTAAACAATTAACATAGATCGCCTATTGCTTGAAGAGGTAAGAGATACAAGAATTTCCTTTCAAAATACGAGAGATCGCTGTGATTAAGACCAGGCTGATGTATGCCGATTGAATCGAGCATTTTAAACTTCATTTGCACTTCATAACATTCAATGGTTTGAGTACATAAACGCAACTTTTATGAGTAAGAATTTAAATAGATCCACTGTCCTATCGATTCTTATCAATTGTCCCGTATTGTTTTATTTGTTTTCCTAAAAAATGAAAGATC
This sequence comes from Mastigias papua, assembly GCA_964019165.1. NCBI lineage: Eukaryota > Metazoa > Cnidaria > Scyphozoa > Rhizostomeae > Mastigiidae > Mastigias > Mastigias papua. The sequence continues at coordinate 10,420,521 of OZ025278.1, read as the reverse complement.
TTTCAATTTTATTCTCAAGCTCCGTTGTGGCTTAAATCCTTGATTGTTGTCTGAACAATCCAGTCGGCTGGATGTGGAAACGCTTCTTGACTACGTAAAAATGCCATGAGAATTAGATTTCGATCGTAAACAGCAGGCGAAAGAAATAGAGAAAATTTTTTCACATGGTTGCTTTTTACTTCTGCAGCGCCGAACATTGATCGTCGTTTTGTTGTCCAGCCTGTTAGTTACAACAGAGTGGTGTTCTGAATGGTAGACGTTTTCTACGGTAAGTTTGTGATACACATTTAACCAGCAACTTGGATTTACATTTTTATCACAGCCGTTCTCTTTATTTTTGAACGCAATTTAACCATCTATGACGTATGCATTACAAGTATTCCTCTTCTATAGCAGAGAGGAAATGTATGGAAAGTAAGGCTGTTTACACGGGATCTGATCGACCCACTCAAACGACAGAATTAGTGATCTTGTAATAGTTTAATGTGTAAAACGTATAACAAGGTCGACGCATTTGATATAGTGACTATGTTATATTCAATAAAGGCTATCTTCTGTGACATATAGAGGCCTTAAGCCTTAGAGACCATCACACACCATTTCGAACAGGCAGGGAAATCCTAGGTTCATCATCAGTGGTTCATTATCATAAGTTCATAATCATAAGTTCATAATCTTAGGTTCATAATCGTAGGCTCTTAATTGTAAGTTCATAATCGTTGGGCATAATCGTAAGTTCACAATCGTAGGTTCATAGTCATTCAAAGAATGCTTATCTTCATTTTAAGTATTTTAATCCCAAACCAATCATCATACCAGGGGCACAGTTTGATATTTCAATATGTATTTTGTTTTCAATTAACTTCAGCTTAAATTCAAATTGCAAAAATGGAATTGTACTGACATACTTTTGGTTGTTTATTCGTCAATGTTTGATATGACGTTTTCTATATTACCTACAATTAAGCAGGAGATTTCTTTCTTCATTACTTTAATCAAATTTTTCATGAATTAAGTTGTATTTTTCAGTTTGTATTTTCTGTTCCTTGACTTCTTCGTTCTTTTTGATGTTAGAATTGATCCAATCTTATGTCTTTTCAAGGCTATTTTCATACTGCTGTCATAAGGCTTTTGCTAATGCTCTCTGTACTGTCCGTTCAATGCAACATGTGGTCCTAAAGAGAACTGATGAAGTCCGGATGCCTTTTAAGATGCAATTAATTTGATCCTAAGGACTGGTGATTGTAGTATCTTTTGTACGCACAAACTGCTCAGTTGGCAATTGGCAATTGGACTAGTTGTATCTGCCAAAAAACTACATGGATGAGTTTACAAGGCTGAAAAATACACAGTGGAATTACTGTTGTGGTAATTTTTAAGTATTAAGTTCACAAATATGAAAGAAAAGCAAGTTTTGTTTGATGACTAAAGGCAAATACTAAAATAGTAGACACATCGTATCATTCACGGGCGTATTGCTGAATTCAATATGAACTCAAGTGTTTTGTTTTTTCTGCTGGTAACCGTGATACTGATCAATAACATTGAATGTGAGTATGCATTACAATTTTGCTTTTCCTTGTCGCCATTATGAGGCTTTCTCAAAACACCGTTGTAGATAAGATGCAGTGACTTTTGAATTTACCCACTGCGCAGGTGTGCCAGTTTATTGGGTATTGGGGCTCCTTATAATCAGAAGATTATAGAAAGATCTGCTTTCCATTCAGTCTGCGAGATTGCTCTTTTCCAACTGTCCATATTTTCAATTGTCCATATTCACAACCTTCCTTATTTTCAACTTTTCGTATTTTTAACTTTCCGTGTTTTCAACTCTCTGCTTGCTCAACTTTTCCTATTTTCAACTTTCCTTACCCTTATAATTCATTATTCAATCAAATAATTCTGTATTTCTGCAATTTTTCTTTAATATCCGTTAATCTATGATATGACCTAATTATGACCCCCCCCCCTTCTTCACAGTTACTTCGACAACTTATTACTGCATAGATTTTCAATATTCATTTGTTACTTTGACGATTTTAAATATGATGATCAAGTCACAGAAGTCAAGTCGACATAAAGCATTTTATGAGGAATGATTTGTACGGTAAAAGAAGAGGTACATTCATGTCCCGGTGAATTAGAAGAGGCACCTAATTTGAAAGTTCCGCTATTTGTCTTCTTATTGCTGCTTAAAAGTAAGGGAGCACCTTATCATCCTAGCCAGGATGTACTGGATTTGGCTTTTATGGCTTACAAAGAATTCTCAATCGCTGCGTCCTTACGTAACAATCATTTAAAATATGCTAATATGTTTTTAGTAACCAGACAAAGCGCAAGGAATGAGATCATTGTAGGTCTGAGATGTCGCGTGGGAAAATAAGCGTAGTCAATATTTGCCTACCTGGCGAAGTTTATCACGGCAGAGATATTTTCGTTGCTTAAAGAGCTACTGCTATCGTATATCTAAACATTGCAAACAGTACTTTTTGGCCGAATGTCGACTCAAGTAACTGCAAATGTTGTGATTATCAGAACATCTCATGGTCTTAAAAAAACTCCAACTAACTTATCGTAATCGATCATCTGCATGTGCACTTGTGGTATCAGCACAGAATCCCTCCTCCCATCCCCACATATGGTATATTTATATGCTCACAGTGCCCTGATCGTTTGCCCATTTGTTTTGCAATGACGTGTGTCTCCCCGAGCCAATAGAAACAACTATACAACGGCTAAGGACGGAAGCGAGACACACTCATATTAAGAGGTGTAGTTTAATTTTTGTTTGTTCTTCTCGTAAAATATTCACTGAACTGAACAAAAGCTTTTAGATAATTTTCTGACATATATGTTAATTGCTAATTTCTCCTTTTTTTAGGTTTGAATTATCGGCCACAATTCTCTATTGGTCATCTGATCAGTTCACTTTATGAAAATTCACCAACAGGTCAAATATTTTTTGAATCATATCGCACATACATCACTCATATATCACCGATTAGTTTTTAGTTCTCTTGCTCCAATTATAAGGGACTGCAATTTAATCTAGACACACGATTTTATAGAACGTTACTTCTTCATTGTGGATGAGAGAGAGAATGTTTTTTTTAGATGGAAATGTGGAAGAGACTTCATTACACAAATCATTTTGATGACCATATGTGATTGATTTTCTCCTTACGAAAATAGCATGTTATCAAAGTTTTAATTTCAAGCGATGTATTCATTGTTGTCTTTTTGCTGGTACAGGACATTAATAATGCAAATGGCGCCGAATCAATTTTGTCTTTATTATCATGAATTGATTTCAACCTGTCTGATTCGTTTGTTTTCATAGTTTATATTTAGGTGAATTTAATATCCCGAAACATATATGTATTCAGTGGTCCATAGAGAAGATCGTAAAGGATGTAGTTCATAGAGTATTTTTTTAACTTCTTAGCACAAATTAAAATAATTTTTTTGAAGATTGAACATCTGTGTACTTGATAATATCAGCAAACCTTCACTAATTTTGTCGTATATCGTAGCTCAATACCATAGGTAAATACACACCCTTTTTAACTAATTTGTTTAGCCATTTTTCGATTATGCAAAAAAGGAAACCCTCTTGGGTTAGTATCTGAATTTCTTCCTTATTATATCTTCATTTTCAGCCATAGCCAGTTCTACACTTATTCCTAGCTTGTGTATTCATCTCTTTTTAACAAGTTGTTTCTCTGATTTCTCTACTTCCCTGCTTTTTCACATTTTGGTGCCAAGACATTTTCGTATTAGCTGTCTATTCCTGTGCAGGTACATCAGTTACAAAACTCTCTGACCATGCAAGGGACGATGAGGGTGACTTAATCACATACAGCCTCGATACCATTGGTCGGTCATACTGCAATATCGACTCAATTACTGGTTTGGTCACATTATCAAAAACCTTGGACAGAGAGGTTCGCTTTTTGTGTTGATATTAGAGGAATATAATTAAAAGTCATTCTATTCTTTAAGCCTTATGGTCCCAAAGCCGTAGAAAGTCGGGGCGTAGAAATCGATTCATGTGCCGCACTGTCACTAGCAACGAATTATGATACTGTTCATTGATTGGCTGACACAGATATAAGTGTGATCACGTGCAAAATGCCTCCTTACCAATTGTAGGGTATAGGTGTTTCAGAAGGTCACGTGAAGCACACGATAGACCAAACGGATGTGATGTTGATTATTATTTGCAAGCTAAGTGTTTTGTAATGACGAATTTCAATATTTTACAAAATAGCGGATATTTTGCTCCATACTGAATGTATATTTTTCATCCGTCGGATAAGATGAATGGAAATGTATTGCCAGATGCAGATCCAAACTCATGTGACAGGAGGAATAGTACGCCTAATAAGCAACTTTCACTTGTCACATGACCATTACGTAATCGTATCTCTGATTGGCCAATCTCACTTGGAAGGCAAGAAATGGGGAAGAAACTCATGGCCTACGAACATAAAGTATATTTTTGTGAAATTCCTTGATAACAATGTTGAACATATTTGCTCTGTTTGCGGAGCAAGGGCTGAAACTGTTTGTGGTCTGCTTTAAGCAAATGATACCGTGATTCACCTAGTAATTTGGAGTCTCTACCGACATAATTGCCTGCTGCTACTACTTCAATGAAGTACATTTAATATCTCTCACGTCGTGAAGTTGCTTAACGTTCTTGCTTTTTCTGAATGGAAACAGATTGATTTCAATGTAATAGAGTTGCTTTGCATTTGATTTTGCCTCGGTCCATCCATAGTCAATAGCACAGACTTCATTAGGCCATATTTTTCTCCCGCTTCTTTCCCTCCAGTTGAGATCAACCAATCAGAAATAGCATTACGTAATGGTCATGTGATATGTGAAAGTTGCTTATTGGCTATTTGGCTTATCCCTACTCACTCCTCCTTTGGTTGAAGAGGCCAAGGGTGAAAACTAACTCTTTCTGCCTACATAAACTTGGATTTTGTGTCTTGGGTTAAACAGAATCCAAAGCACCTAATGGAAAAAATATTACTTAGTAAAGGGTATGATCTTATGTTTATTGCTTTGGAATGTAGCAAGTTAGTTGTTCCTTGTGCCATACGTCAGTCCCCATGGGGACAAAGAGTATCGTTGGTAACTTTACCTTTTGCCAATATTCGCTCATTTTCATCAATTTTTATTCTGCAATCAAATCTTTGAAATTAAACTCCGGTTTTTCAATGAGATCTTTCCCCATGGCCAAATTACAACGTACTTAAGCATAAGAGTTCCAACATGTACGGGATACAGCATTCTCTCTTGTCTTCCAATTGCGGATTCATTGATTCAGCCTCTTAACTTAATGCGGGACTGTTAGGAAGGCAGGATAATCAGAGAGGTAGGAATGTTTCAACTTGCTGGAATATTTCTGGAAAATTTTCTAGGCTCTTTATATTGACATTTTTTCGCAAAACATAGAGTTTTTACATTATAATGCAAAAAACATCAATACTTAACATCTCCTTTTCATTTGATTGTATATTTTTGTGCTTTAAAATTCATTTTGGTTCCTTCTTTCATTAATTAAACCCGCATGCGGAATTATTAAAGTTGCGGGATTACTTTTTCAAAGAAGGACCAAAGGCGGGATTATTAGGGCGGTAGGTATATAAAAGAGGGTGGGAATACGTGTGAGAATATGCTATCTGTTCTCTCTCAGAAATGGTTTTTACTCTTGATGTTAATAGGAACATATTTATTTCCGTCAGCTAGTTTCTCATCAGACCAGTGCGTCTTGTTTTGAAGAATTTTTCTATACATATTTGTATTTAACGTACTTCAGTTTGTTAGATCGTTTTCGATTTCTCTAAAATTTCTTGTGACCACACTTGATGAAAAAGATTTTCCGCCAAGACTTTTTAGACTTTTTTGATGTAGTGTAGAGGGCCTAATAGCCTCATGCCTCCCCGTGCCAGTGCTTTTTCTTTAATGTACTGAGAATTCATTCTGATATCCTGCTTTTAAAACTCATTATTCCATATCCGATAATTGAATTAAGATTTCTGTTTTCATTTAAAAGCGATATTTCGTGTCAACTTCATTACTGCAAATGCTAGTTAATCTCACTTTTGTCATTCCGTTTCTCATTGCATTTTTGTGCAGGTCAAGAGCTTTGTTGAATTCACTGCTTTTGCTGAGGACAGTTATGAGGGAGGAGGAGCTCTGAGACAGGTGAGTAACTCCCGGCAGGCTTCTATTTATTCATTTCTATGTTTGTTATCGGTTGAAAAGCCATTTAATAATTCTTAATGTTAATTAACATTCCAATATAATCGTATTATTGAGGACAGCTTTAAACTATTAGGTATTTTTTCACTGAAGGATTTGATCATTCTTTTTAACTTTTCAAGGCGAGTATCAAAGTATTTATCTACGTTCTGGATGTGAATGACTGGCCACCTGAATTCCAAGGAACTCCTTATACTGCCAGTATAAAAGAGGTATTTTTCATTTAATCAAATTTTTTCTAAACTGTTGCGATGTTTTTCAAAAGTGAATTTTCGATCAAACTCTATGAAAGTTCAAAAGGTGGATAAGGCGGATGCGGGAAAAATTCTGACCAGCCACAATTGAGTATGATATCAAGAAGTTATGTAAATTTGAACACATTCAGAATAGGTCACTTCTCGGTTGGTCTGACTTTTAGAAAAATTACCTCATAAATATACAAGGTGCCATAAGCAATTAGATGTTTGTTCATTGAACGATTGAAAGTTCCATAAACAATGCGATGTTTGCTCATCAAACAATGGAAGGTTCCAGTAACAATAGATGTTTGCTCACTAAACAATGGATGATTTGATTAAAACTTAGATGTTTGTTCATTAAATAATGGAAGGTTCCATAAACAATAAGATGTTTGTTTATCAAACAATGGAAGGTTCCCATAGCAATTAGATATTTGTTCATTAAACAGTGAAAGATTCTATTAACAACTAGATGGTTGTTCATCAAACAATGGAAGGTTCCAATAACTATTAGATGTTAATTCACTAAACAATAGATGGTTCGATTAAACCTTAGATGTTTGTTCATCAAACAATGGAAGGTTCATGTAGCAATTAGATATTTGTTCATTGAACAGTGGAAGATTCTATTAGCAATTAGATGGTTGTTCATTAAACAATGGAAGGTTCCAATAACATGTTTGCTCACTAAACAATAGATGGTTCGATTAAAACTTAGATGTTTGTTTATTAGACAATGGAAGGTTCCAATAGCTATTAGATGTTTGCTCACTAAACAGTAGATGGTTTGATTAAAACTTAGATGTTTGTTCATTAAACAATGGAAGGTCCTAACAGCAATTAGATGTTTGCTCTTTGAACAGTGGAAGATTCCATTAACTATAGATGGTTGTTCATTAAACAATGGAAGGTTCCAATAACTATTAGATGTTTGTTCACTAAAGAATTGATGGCTCAATTAAGACTTAGATGTTCGTTCTCTAAACATTGGAAGGTTCCATTTGAAATTAGATGCTTGCTAATAAAGCAATGTGAATAGTCTGTTGGAACTACAGCACTTCTTTATTCGTGCGACACTCGGTAGATTATGAAACGTCGGATAACGACCAAAAGGTGAACCGAAGTATATAGCCGAATTCGGATGCAAGTGATATGATGAGTACTGCATTCAGTTGGTCCTATGATTAGCCAATGGGCACCTATTCACTGTTGTTTATTTTAAGAGTCCATGTGAGAAAATGAACTCTTTTTATTTACACAAGACTGGGTTTTGAGTCTTTGTGTAAACTGATTCCAAAACACTTAAATGAAAGGACAAACTTTCTTGCCCAATGATCCAACAATTATCGCCTGTATCTGTTTTGGCGCATTCTAGATTTGTAATGATTTGTTCATTAAACAAAGGAATTATGATTTTTTCTACTAAAATTGACAACAGATATCCAGAGGATGTCCATATTTCTTGCATAAAGGAAAAACTAGTATTTTTCATTAGAAAAACATTTTGTTCCTGAGAAGTGCCCGGTTTATGTAAAATTGCCCTGGATTGGAAATGTTTCATCAAAATTTGAAAACCAAATTAAAAGGCCCATCATGTCTTGTTTCTATGCTGTGAACCCCCGTGTGGCTTGCAATAATATGGTCATGCTACTATCTGCTAAAAAAGATAGCGTTCTTACCACTCAAAAAGTTGTGTAGTTTACGAATTTTCGTGCCGATGTGAAGCTCGCAGGTACGTAGGACGCACTATGCAGAGACTAGCAGACAGAATAAAATAGCATGTTCCCACGAGCATCACTTTTACTTTGATTTCTCGTAGACTCTGTTATCTACATTTATTAATATTTTTAACCGATTAGTTATTTTGCAAGGTAGGCCTAATTTCTGGTAACTGAAAGTATGGAATGTCAAACATAATTTTGTATTTTTTAATTTTTAGTTTCAATTTTTGATTTTCCCTCTCAATACCATCCACAATTGTTTATATTTATAATTTTCAAGTATATTTCATTGTTTATGGCTTTCGTAGTATCTTCTATTATTTAATACACTTTTTTCCAGAATGCTTCCATTCATCAATCCGTATTGACTTTGAGAGCCACTGATCTGGACGAAGGCTCCAACGCAGAGATCACTTTTGAATTTAAAAATGGAACTCAGGTAATATAAAGTTGAATAGAAATCATAGAGTTGACTTATTCTTGTATGTGACCATAATCTAACTACATTAAGAAAAAAATTTTCTGCGGATAGAATTTCGGACAATAAACTTCGGCGAAAGTTTTTTCGGACAAATGAATTTTGGAAAAAAGCATTCGACTATGTTAAGAAGCGTTCACTATTAAACTGACTAGAAAAACATAGTTTTTTAGAAATGTATACGTATTGACATGTTGACACATATCTTTTTCGTTTGATTTTTTATCCTTTTGTTTCCTAGATTCCGCAGTTTTCATTGGATGTCTCCTCAGGACTCATAAAAGTTGCTGGTCTACTTGATTACGAGACTACAACACGATACACTTTATCGGTGGTTGCTAAGGTAACGCATGGGTTTTTTTAGTGTGCTTGGTGCTCAATGTGGCTAAATATCTTTTATAGTTTATTGTTTCTGGACACTATTGAAATGGAAAATATTTTTTCTTAGTTTCTATTTAAGGTTATAAACTTAAATCTTTTATTGGTTGTTTGTACTGACCTGCCGCATTTAAATGTTTATTGAATGTTTGTTGCAGTACTGACATAGCTCTGTTGATTAAGAGACTTCGATGTTTTTGAATATTCAATATAGACCTAAAAGTTTGTTAAAATATTTATGAGAATCCAGTTTGTTTATTCAAAAATCATGGACTTAAAACCTAAAGAGCTAGGATAACTGTTCAATGTTCTCCTTCAATTTGCTAAACGTATTCGGATAGTCTTTTGTGAATAGGCCATTCACTGGATTTATTCATGGAGAGTAGTGAATTGCTGAAGATTTGCGTTGCTTGAATCACCTAGTCACAAGAAGTGTTCTTTGTCCTAAACAACCCTCATTTTTATATATATACTTTTGCTCACGGCCTAGTTTCTTTGCTCTTGTATATTATATCGTATGGGCCATGACCCAATGAAAAAAGCCATAGAACATTGCACCGGCGATTCAAGATGAATTCCCATTAAGGCCGGTTCCTCTCTCATTCCGATTTCGTGAATCATTCTATGGAACATTCCTTCCTTGTAAAGTTCGTGGTTATGTTGATAAAACTACAGGCCCTAACAAACTATCGTTCAACTGCTTCTAATGACAACCATGCTGTCATATTTCTTGAGGAAAACATAGTAAGGAGCATTTTCAGCAAGATGCCAAAGCTGAATTTATCGTAAAATGTATGCTTGAGTTATTTGCCAATAATTTTCTTTCTCCGTTACATTGTTTCCTTGCAAAGAGTAGAGAACTAGCTCTATCCAGTGAAATCATGAGGCCTGTAGAAGTTAGCGAATCAAATTAGAGCGTGTTAGATCCCGTACATATGGCTAAAATGAATAGAAAGGAAACATAAATGTCACTAGAGGCCTTGTTATCTCAAGAAGCGATTGAAAATTCGTTGTGAAGCAAATATGATCTTTTTACTAGGATAAAGGAATTCCTTCGCTGTCATCTGAAACCAGAGTCATTGTTGATGTTGAAGATGTTGGTGATAACCCACCAGTTTTCACTCCTTCAGCAAATTATGAAGCAAAAGTCAACGAGAATCTACCGATCGTAAGTTTTCTTCAACTTGGTGCCGAAATCTATTTGAAAGAACGAAAGAGGCCATTTCTGTTTGCTTTGACCAAAGTGCTAGCACGTTCGCACTAGCGGCATAAAAGCCTTGGCTAAACTGATTACTCCCGGGTGCTTAATACAAGGGGGACAATTATTAATTTTTTAGGTTTTCTCCCACCCCCGGACCGTATTAAGACCTCCCGCTTATTAATTTTAGTAAGTTGAAGTGTCAAAAGCCCATGCCAATTATATGTCAATGCATAAGTTTGTTTGGTTTGTATTTTCAACAAAATACCATGCCATTGCATTCATGTTTTGGGTATTCTTTTTGGTTATAAGTAAGTTATTTGACCATAGAACATGGTATTACTTAACGCATGGCAGGCTACCTATCTGAAAAACTCCCGTCGGTTAGTAAGACCCCCCATTTGTTACTTTTGAAAAAGTCCCCACCCCCAACTGTTAAGACCCCCTTGTATTAAGCATCCAGGAGTGGCAATACTGCTTTTATTTTGGTTATTCTTTTGTCGTCAAACGTCGCCTTTTCGCAATACCGTCTCCCTTTCTCCGCGCTCTTCGACAATATTAGGTAGTCTGGACGACTCATAAAATGCATCGTTGTGGAATTTTCACTCAAGTTTTTTCCCAACGAATATTTTTTTGCAGTTTTGATATTCATTCATTGATTTCATCAAGTTACGCACATTCAAGTTTGCTAAAGCTAAAGTGGATTAAATGTAAATTCGTTTTGTGTATGGTTAAACTTTTTCCTTAGCATCTAATAATTCAATAAAAAATGACTTTATTATCCTTGCTTAATTTGTAGGCCAAAGCAAAAATTTTTTAATAAATTCTTTAACATCAAGGCTTAGAAATTCATCTCTAGCACAGGTTGTAGTGTGGACTTTTTGTAATTACTTTTGATAAATTTTTCTTGAAAATTGCCGAAGTTGTACTGTATCTTTTAAATTCTCTTTTACTAAAGAACGACAAAGTAATATCAGTTAGGGCAACAGATGGTGATAGAGGAATTAATAATGCAATCAATTATCAAATTATATCAGGTATGCTATTATTATTATCAATGATGTTGGTTATTGTCGTATCTGCTATCTTATGTCTTAGGTCTTAGTATTTTGAGGCCGGTGTATCTTTTGTTTTTGTCTTGGGTTTTAGCTTTAGCTGTTGTGAGGCCAGCTATATGCTGTTGTTGTCTTGTGTCTTAGTTATTATTGTAAGGCCAGTTTATCTGTTCTTGTTTTTTCGCATTATAGTTCTTTATCTTGTTAGGCAAATTTTTATGTTGTTTTTTAGTTTGAATTATCATACAATCATCTGCAAATAAAAATAAGTATTAATGACATGTAGAAATAATTGGTAATGATGATTATTCTATTTGGAATTTTGCCACTTCGTAGTTGAATAAGGACCCCGAAGCTTTTGAGGCTCCAAAGGGGCCCCACAGAAGTTTCCAAGGGAAAAGTCTTTTGCATTTATCGATATATAGAGACATTAATAAGCCAATATCCCCAGTTCACAGCCGGCCAGTTATTGCTTCTTTTCTAACTTTTTCTAAAGCCTACATTTGTCATTTTGTCTAGATTTAGGTAAAACTTTTAAGCTTGGAAAGGCCCCTTAAAATATTCCTAAGGACCCCAAGCGATTCCATTACGCCACTGGTTAAATATCTGTGTAAGCTTTAATTTTCCGTGCCATTAGTTTTTGAAAGAGTATCTGGTCATGTTAACTGATGATATGTATTACAAGATTCATCCATAAATGACAGTATTTGTTCTGCTCCAATGACAGCTCGATTATCCGTAGGGCTCATGTACTTATATGTTTATGAACTGAGCTTTGATGTCAGATAGTATTCACAAGCAGTGTCTAAATTCATCTCTTCTTATTCTGGATTACACGTAAAATAGCATAGTGGTGAAGACGTACGACTCATAATCTAATGGTCGTTGGTTCAACCCCAGCTCTTATAGAGGTTGGGATTCCTAGGCAATATGTTTACAAGAATTGTGATCCTTTCCACCCTGGCGTATAGATGGGTACCTGGTCGGTAGTTGTGAGGTCCGTTTGTGGCTGCACCCTGCCATATACTAATATGCATTATGGCCAGTGTACTGTGTATGGTTGGCAGAGTAGTCTCCGGTAAATAGTAGAGTATAAACCTTCAATAAAAGTGTCTCATTCTACACGCTACAGCCGTTATGTTTAGAATATTCTTCTAATGTCCTTTTGATGTTGACATCTATTCATTTAATAGTATCAAGAATACTGAAAAATCTTTCAATGTTTTGTGTACTGTCGAGAGCATTTTGAACTGTACAGAATAGCTGCATTTATGAGTTATTGTTAATTATCAACCATATTTCACGTTTAAGGTAATGACCAAGGTTTGTTTTCTATTGACTCATCGACCGGTGATATTAAAGTTAATGGTCAGTTAGATCGGGAGACAAGTTTACTGTACCAGTTGACGATCAAGGTATATTTTTCACTCAAATTTTGCACTTCAATTACAATTCGTTTCATTAAGTTTGCAATTTTTACAGTTGACCGGCAGAACAAACACCAAGCAGTTATCTTATCAAAGAACGTAAAATTTATGCTGAAAATTTCTATCAATATTTTATTATATTACTAGTTTATGTTCAAATTTCTTAATCATAAATATTATCTATTTTTAATGTCTATTTGACCTTGATTTGTTTTCTTCGAAGGCCTACGAAGTTCCAATCCCATCCTCGTTTGCGTTGGCAATTGTGACTGTTCAGCTCAACGACATCAACGATTTCGTCCCTACGTTCAAGAACAGCTCATATGTGTTTACAGTTGATGAAGATAAACCTGTGGGATTTATCATTAGTCAGCAATTAACTGCAAGTGATCATGATGCAACTGTAAGTTTGTGTTTAAACCTTCTATCAAATCCATCGATATTGATTGCAGATTCTAGACTAGGTTGTAAATACTTGCCAGAAAGTTCTACTTGCCTACAAGCTCAATCCAGATGGTCTCACGGATGAAGGCTATCTTGGCCTGTGGATACTGCTATTCGTTTTTTTCGAGAGTCACTGTTGAGCAGTACAGTAAATGAGGTTGTTCTGTCATCCCCGTTTTGAGCCAATATATGAATTTATCCAAATTCCCCCCTCCCCCAATGCTCCATGCTAGGTCCACCACTGGTGCTGAGCACCCACTTACGGAAAATTTCGACGGTGACTTACAGAGAGCAGGTTTGTTGTTATCTCAAACGACCACGGCCAGGTTTTTACCCGTTGCAGTAATTCCAATGGTATCGGATTCATGTGAATCCGATATGTTTTCATACCGTATTGGGCCTTCCGTTTTACACGAAGACGATGATGAATACGGTATGATTTCAGTACGCTTATGAATACGGTGTGAAATGAATATGGTATCACGTAAACACCCCAATCCGATATGATTTCATACCGGATCGATTATGAGGCTGTTCTTTCTATTATCTCTGCTGGCCTCCTAATCGATCCGGTATGAAATAATATCGGACTAGGGTGTTTACACGATACCGTATTCATAAGCGTATTCAGAAATCAGATCGTATTCATATCATCGTCTTCGTGTAAAAGTAAAGACTAGTGCGGTAAGAAAACATATCGGATTCAAATGAATCCGATGCCGTGTAAATCGGGTCTAAATATCATATCAATATGATACTCTGATTTACATTAATTGTTATTCGTCTATTGCATATCGTGCAGGCAACTATACTTAGTCTTATTTTTGTTATCATTCTCATTTATTCTTATTATAATACTCATCTTCAGCTAACTATTTATGCTTCTGTATTTCTAGGTAACAAACAATGCTTTCCAATATTTATTATCTGGTGCTGATTCTACGAAATTTGCCGTTAATTCACTGAGCGGACAACTAACAGTGAACTCTCTTCTTGATTTCGAGGCTCAGGAAATATACAATTTCGAGGTAAAGCATACTAATACTTCACAATTGATTTTGGTTGAATTGTAAATATTATCTTTTCTAGATGAAATATGACATTCTAATATTTGGAAACCTTCATAGAATCTTAAGCTAATGTTCTTCATTCAATGGCATGAAATAGCACAATTATTCGATTAAATCCCCTCCTTTGATTATGCCCCCATCTCCCAGATGATTTGTGATAAATAAGCCCCCACCCTCGAATAAGCCCACATGTGGGTTATCTGGCTTCAGTATAATGCAGATTAAAAGCAACGAAAATAGAAATTTCAGGTGTTGGTCTGTTCATTTGTGCTAATATTTGACGTGAACAACTGCCTTAAGAACTTCCACCTCCTTGATTCCGTCTCTGTGCTATATTTTAGTTAAATCTTTGGGAGATAGCAATTTGAGAGTGCAAGAAAATGATATATGATGGACCCCAGCTTATGTCTTTGGTAGACCCCAAGAACTGCAACTTTAGTGAGTCCCCCTTCGAGTAAGCCCCCACCCTCAAAATTGCTCCTAGCAATAAGCCCCGTCGGCTTAATCAACTCATTACGGTAGTGAATGTATGAGCTGGGTGATTAGCTGAGCGGTTAGGGCAATCGTGTGCCGTGTGGATAGCTGGCGGGTTGAGGCATACTTTGGGCCATAGTCCGATACGCGCTCGCTATCCACTTTGCAGCGAATGGGCATTTGGCAGTGTCATGCAGGAGATAAAAGCGACGAAGAAGGAAATTAGCCACCCTATCTCACGAAGCCGATGGCCTAGGTCAAGGGTTCCTAACTAGGGGTGTAGGAAAACTCTCCAAGGGGTGCGAGAAGCGTTCGTCTTAACGACAGGAAATTGCTCAATTTATCTACTGTACTAATTTTATATGCTAGGAACTAAATTAAAGTTGGTTCAATTTGTATTAAATGGTTTCTGATTGAATGATGATGTTTTAGATATTGGCAAAAGAAACCCTTTCAAATGAGAAGCTGACTGGTAATGCAAGTGTCGTAATTCATTTGAAAAACGTGAATGACAATTCACCAATATTCAACCAATCAACTTACGTTTTCCAAGTTGACGAAAATGCTGAAGTCGAAACTGTTGTTGGTGTTGTCCAGGTAATTTTTCATTTGAGTGAAAAGCTTTGTGTTTTATCTGGGTTGTGTGTAAATGATTTTGCGTGTGGTGCACTAGTATTTGACATGGTTCCTTGGGATTTTTACAGGATTAGAACCTTTGTAATGGGAAGAAATATGCCTCGAGGTAATATGGAATTCTAGGTCTGTGATATCTAATGACTGTTAATGACGATGAGATCAGGGAATGCTAATGAAAGTTCTTTGCCGCATCACAAGAAAGTCTCAAAGCTTCTCCTCTGCTTCACCGCCATTGAATGCTTATCAGCTGTCTTGCACAATTAAATGACAACGCAAACTTTGCATTAAAAGTAATACTGAAAAAGATAATCTAGTTATGGTATTTGATATGACAACTACGGAATGAAAAATATAAGTTTTACAAACAATATAATAATAGTTTAATCTACATGTTCTGGAACATCAGAAAATTCATAATCAGCATCCTATCAAAGTACGAAGTTGCTTCTTTTATGTTCATTATGTATCGTTTATATTAAGTTGATTAAACATATTCCATTCTTATATTTCAGGCATCAGATACCGATAAAGGTTACTATGGAGAGGTCACATACTCGCTCAATTTTCCATCACAAGCTGCATCAGCACTGTAAGACATACGATCTTCTTTGCAGCCGGTTGATACGGTGACAACTTGAAGACTATCCTGTGTTAAAAATTGTCTCAAATAAAATAGATAAAATCTGTCTTTGTATTTGATCAAAACTTGGTCGTTAGTGTATACCTTCATGAAGTAAGAAGGGATTTTACAGAAAGTAAACGGAATGGCTGTTGTTCTGGATTATCTAACATCTGAATAGGAGTTGTGTAAGATAGAGAGGGGGGACTTGGACCAATCCATGGCCTACAAAGAGATGTAAATGTTAAATCATTGATATGTGCATACTGCTCGCAGTATATATTGGGAAGAATATTTGAATTTGTGTAGGATACATGCTTATTCTCAACTTCTTCTTAATGTTACTGATGCTGTTTTACGTAATTGATATGTTTATTTTGCGTGTAGGTTTAAGATAAATGCTACAGATGGCAAAATATCACTGAAAAGTCAACCAGATTATGAAACAGCTTCGTCACATGAGTTTCAAGTTTTTGCCACAGATGGAGGTGGAAGTAACTCCAAAGCATCAAATGCAATAATCAAAATTGAAATTGTAGATATTAATGATAATAGTCCTGTTTTTACAAATCTACCGGCAAGGATTTTCGTGCCAGAAAATAAGCTCCCTGGCAGGATATTCACTATCAAGGTAGGCTACCCTGTTTTGTTTCTTGGTAATGCCTCTAATTGAAGTGAATATCAGAAAATATAGTTGTGAGCGTGATTCTTGCCAGCCAATGTTCTATTTCAAAGGTGTTTTCTGTATTTAGATCTGTTAGGCTTCATAGCAAATCATAAAAGCCTAAGTTAAAGACGTTTCAAGTTTTCCACGAGACAGTGAGATGTTGACCGCTAATCACAAATCAAATTAGGCAGATTACAAAAAGTCTACGGTTACTATGATGACTCTGTTACCAGCAGGGCCTGAAATAAAAGTAGATCTAACTCACTTTGGGAAGTTACAAGTCAAGTTGTAGTGTGGACTTGTAAATAGGTCATATCCATTTATTGAAAGTAGGGCATCAATATTAAGAAACTTAAAACAGACGAAGTTAACATATATTCTAAAGATGTGTATTACGATTTATTGGTTTTAATTCCAAAGAATCACCAAACCCAGTATTTATAAAAGTGTGGGTCTGTATGCATTTTATAGTTCAGGCCCTGATTCCGAGTTATAAAATCAAGCATAGCTTCTTCAGAAGTAGCATTGAGTAAACAACATGAGTTACTTTTATTATAGATCCCTTACAGCTTAATGATATATATCAAATTTTGAATAGTCTGTTGCTACGACAGAATTTCACTATTGGGGGAAGATCGGAGACATTAACAGGTTAATGATATGGCAACGGGGTTCTCGGGAATCTGGAAAAGTCAGGGAATTAAATTTGAGGTCAGGGAAAACCTGAAAAACTTGAAAATACCAGGAAGTATTTTTTCTGTTCAGGGAATTCCTCCACACTCCCATTGTTTTTGCTCCTTGTTTTGTTTGCACACGTGCCAAGTATTTTCCTTGGTGCACGAGAAACTGCTGGGGAAAATTTGAAGAAGTCATGGAATTTTAAAAGCTTTGTCTGGGAAAGGCTGGAAGATTCAAGGAATTTTTGTGAAAGGAGTCCTGAGAACCCTGGGCAATATTATTTAGCATACTATGCCAAATAATGTTCCTGGTCTTTTGTGCAATAGTGAGACATCATGATTTCTTTTGCAATCAGACCACATTTGTCAACGTTTTAGGTCGGGTCTATCACAGACATCTCTTTAAAGCAGCATATCCGCCAAACATTTTGAGAGCCTTGTCAAGTCTACTTTCTCGCAACCTAATTGACCAACCATTATGCGAAATGGGTCTTAGCATATGTGGTCAGAATCCTGCATGATGATTGGCCAATCAGGTTGGGGAAAATAGACCTGGGCAGAGTTTTCAAACATTTGGCGGCTGTGCTCTTTCAAGCATCTTTAGTATAATGAATTTGTAGTAAAAGCATACAGCTTTTAACTTCTAGTTTCTAAATTCTTTAGTTTCCAGCTTTATGGAATTTATCAGTTTAGGACTTAAAAGTTGAAATTGATTTTTGATGAATAATGTTATATCTAAAGGCATCTGACAGAGATCATGGTTTGAATGGCAAGATAACTTTCAAACTGCTGAACGCAACTGTTCCAGAATTTTTGTTTGATGCATCAACCGGAGACCTCAATTCAACATCGTCATTTGACCATGAATCAACAAGAAATTATTTCATATTGATGTTCATGGCGCATGACAGTGGGGAGGAACAACGAAATGCTACCCAAACACTAGAAATAGTCGTGCAGGTTTGAATCCCATTGCTATGCAGTTCCTGTTTTGATCAACTTAAGTGTTGTTATGTCATCTGTGATGGTGTGATTCTATTACTCTAGCAATCAACATCTGCTCCTTTTAATTCATTGCTCGTTATTTAAGTCCATCAATCAAGTAATTAGTCAGTCGATCGTGTAATCAGTCAGTCGATCACAAAATCAGTCAATTGATTACATAAGTATACCATCCCAATGTGTTAGGAGAAAAGGACTGTAACTTTGCAGCTTTGAATAGTGAAAGCTTTTCAATGGGCAAGACGAAATTCTATGAGATCTATTAAAGCTGCAGCTGAAACATAACGAAGTACATTTTTCTCTTTTCTCATTATCTGAGGCTTCTCTACTATCAGCTTATGTGAAGCCAATTCTATGGTTTGTCCTACTTCCATGTTGCTCATTCATTGCGCTAGTCTCTAATCCAATTTTTTTTCTTTTTTCTCTATTCGCACTCGCATCATTTTGCAGGATGAAAACGATTTCGCCCCCGTCTTCAGTAAACCTGCATTCAACGTGTCGATATCAGAAAGTGCAAAAATTGGATCATTGGTTTTTGTTCTAAATGCCTCTGATTTTGATTCGGGAGCAAATAGCAAAATATCATACCAGATATTAAGTGGAAACGATGAAAATACATTCTCTATATCATCTGGGCAGATAATCACTCAAGACCTTTTGGACAGGGAAAGAATCGATTCTTATGAACTGATGGTAAGAGTTTATTTTGCCTCTCTTTTCATCGTTGACGTATTACATTATCACGTTTGTATTTTCTATTTCTTTTTACATGCCTTGTCATTTCTTTGTAAATCTAATAATTCGTCTGAAATATTTGCCCATGTCTTCTAAATGTTAGTGATTGCATTCCCTGCAGAGATGAGCACTAAGGAAGTCAGTCACAAACGGGGTAAAATTTTGCTACTTCATCCTTTTTATTTTTTGATCTATGTTATCCTCTAGGTAAAGGCATCGGACCATGGCTCTCCACCGCTTTCAACTACAGCTAAGGTATTGTTTTGATTTTGTACTGTTTGCTCTTTTCCTCTAACCCCTCTTCCTCCCCCTCATACACACACACACACACACACACACACACACACACACACACACACACACACACACACACACACACACACACACACACACACACACACACACACACACACACACACACACACACACACACACACACACACACACACACACACACACACACTCTCTCTCTCTCTCTCTCTCTCCATTTATCTCTACACCTCTCTGTCCCTCTCTCTCTGTCTCTGTTGCCCACCAGCACCACGATTAGAATTGTTGCTCATTTGTTGTCAATTCTCTTTGTAGATTTTTATCAAAATTGAAGATTACAATGACAACTTCCCAAATTTTCTGCGACCAAGCTACTCTGTAAAAGTTAATGAATCTGTTGCTGTGAACAGCTCATTAATACAATTCCATACACAAGATAATGACATTGGTGATAATGCTAGGGTGACTTACTCCATTGTCTCAGGAAATGACGAGGTAAGACTTCCTTGCCACTATTTGTAGCTGGGGTTATCGCAATATATTGATGGAAAAATGCTTCAAGTAATTATACAGAACAGTGTGACTTCATTCCTTCATTTTGATAAAGTTGTAGGACATTTTTGAAGAAATCACTTGAACAGTTAACGCATAATTAATATTAGAATGATCAATAAAGGAATGGAATCCTGTTTTTAGGCTGAAAAATGGAAGCAACTATTTTTGCTATACCTACCTACCTACCTACCTACCTAACTACCTACCTACCTACCTAACTACCTACCTACCTACCTACCTACCTACCTACCTATCTACCTACCTACCTACCTACCTACCTACCTACCTACCTACCTACCTACCTACCTACCTACCTACCTACCTACCTACCTACCTATTTGCCTGCCTGCCTGCCTGCCTGCCTGCCTGCCTGCCTGCCTGCCTGCCTGCCTGCCTGCCTGCCTGCCTGCCTGCCTGCCTGCCTGCCTGCCTGCCTGCCTGCCTGCCTGCCTGCCTGCCTGTCTGCCTGCCTGCCTGCCTGCCTGCCTGCCTGCCTGCCCTTCCTGCCTGCCTGCCTGCCTGCCCTTTCTGCCTGCCTACCTACTTGCCTGCCTGCCCTTCCTGCCCTTCCTGCCTGCCTGCCTGCCTGCCTACCTACCTACCTACCTACCTACCTACCTACCTACCTACCTACCTACCTACCTACCTACCTACCGCAGTGCCATATCCTCCAAGACATGGGCAACTTTAGAATTCCACCTTGCTCTCTCTCTCTCTCTCTCTGGCTCTGATGAGATTTTGCTATAGAATGGAATTTTTATGAAAGTTGATTTTTAGTTGATCTCTCTTTTGATTCAATAGGAGAAATTCAAACTACTGAATGAAAGCGGAGAATTGATCGTTGCTAAGAAACTTGACTGGGAGACAAAAATGACCTATATACTCAGTATAAAAGCAGAGGATCATGGATTAGTTAGAAAATCTAGGTATTGTCGAGTTTCTCGCTTTGGAATTTTGAATGTAGTTGTAGTTAAGTGTTTGTCTACTTTTGTTATTAATGTGCAGCCTTAAGTGTTTTTAGGTGATCTGAGGGAATTATCGTAAATCAATGGCTCCCAATGTTATTATCTCCTGTATCCATAAAAATGTTTACTCTGACCACGCATCCACTACAATAGATATCTTGCTCACGGCGGCTGGAGTATGACAAAGTGATCAAGTTCATATCATTGATATGCCTTCTCGCACCCCCTGGAATGATGTCTAGCACCCCCAGGGGGTGTGGGGACCCCTGGTTGGGAGTCCCTTATGGTCAAAAAAGAATTTTCTCAAGTGAATAAACGGCCCGGAAAAGCATTGAGTTATTGCATGATTTTTATGGGCATTTTACTTCCATTCGAGAACAGAATTATCTATATACTCCTTCGTAGATCGAAATACAGTACAGAATTCAATTTGAAGAAACAGACTAATTCCTTCAAATCATATTTTGTTGCCGTCTATCGATTGAATCATTTAGAAACGATTACCCGTCTGCATTTCTAACACTGCCATTCAAATAAAATATTGTTGAATTTCTTTTATGATGAAAAATAAGAAAGTAATTGCTATTCAGATTTCTTCTTTTAATTTTTATTTCAGGAGCACGTTTTTGACAATTGACGTTGTTGATACTAACGACAATATTCCAGTATTCGCGGATTCTCAATACGCATTTCAAACATTTGAGGTAGAGTCCTTGATTAACGACAAGTTTTTTCTCTTAACAAACAGCTTCTATATGTTGTCTTTTGACTTTAGTCTCCCGCCAGTTCTTATCTCCTTAGATTCAACATCAAGAATCCTCACCCATAAGTATATTCCTTTCATAACTAACAACGAATGTTTACGTAAAATGGGCTGTCAAATTAGTTCGAAACGGCTTGGGCTGTTTTGTATGGTATATCCACAGCTACAATACAGTTGCCTCAAGGAGTTTAATGCCTCGTATTAGCAGTGGTGTAGAAATAATGTGGTAGTTAGGGGAGCTCTACAGTGCTTTCTCTATAAGAAAGAGACTTTCTACCTTCACCCTGGATGTATCCTTATACTTTATCAAATCCAGCCTTAAATATTTTTGAAGCGTTTCTTACAATTCTTGAAAATTCCTGTAACAATAAGGCAGCTGTGAGACGAGAAATAGAATTTTTAGTTAAAAGCATATGAGAGAGGGGTGTTGTTTGTATTATGTTTTCAGGTTTATGAAAGATTTTTGCGCAAAAACAGACTGTTAACGTTTACTTTTGAAACTAGGCCGGCCTGTGTTTCTCAACAGTCTCTTAATTTTCGCCTGATTCAAGCCTTATGTGTCTTATAAACCTTTCCTTGTTAGAAGGCGTGTATTCGTACAACTATTTTTATAAGAAACTAGGAGAGTGATATATAATTTATATAAGAAACTAAGAGGGTGATCCGGTTAATAATAGGCTTCAATGCTATAAGTTTTTAACTCTAAATACAATTGGGGATTCCTTGGGGAACATGAAGTTCACTATTTTGGTATTTGTGTTGCTTATATAGTCTTTCTCTTCCAAGATGTCTTCCAAGAGGGACTGTACCCCCTTCAATCTCTAACTAGGGGCTGAGCCTCCTGGGTTCCCCCTTTCTACACCACTGAGTATTGGGCACCATTTTATTTATACCTTAGAGGCTCTTGATTTAAGCTTTTCCAATTCTATAATCCTAACAATACGACAGAAGTTTTAGATCTAATCAATGTTTTGAAGTTATCATCACCATAATCATCACATTGATTAATTATTAGCATCATCATCATAAGTATAGCTTCATCATAATATCTTTATTGTTGCTGTTGTTTTTTTTTTGCACTGAAGAAAGAAACTGATAAATTAAACACTTTCTACGCTGTTGAATTTATAGTGATATCTCAACTGTTTTAGAACATCGCAGTTGGCACAATCATTGGACGGGTGCAAGCAACTGATGCAGATGGTAAAATTCCTCCGAATATGAATGGAATAGTAAGATACTCTATCATAAATGGAAACCACAAAGGTATGACTTTACGTTTGGATTTGGTATTTATTTTGTTTACCCCAAGTTTTGGGAAGGGGGTGTAGAAACTTTTTTCGAATGTTTCTAACATACTTTATTAACAGTTTCATTCATTTCATTGACAGTATATATATATATATATATATATATATATATATATATATATATATATATATATATATATATATATATATATATATATATATATATATATATATATATATATATATATATATATATATATATATATATATGTTTGTGTATATGTATGTATGTGTGTGTGTGTGTGTGTGTGTGTGTGTGTGTGTGTGTGTGTGTGTGTGTGTGTGTGTGTGTGTGTGTGTGTGTGTGTGTGTGTGTATGTGTGTGTGTGTGTGTGTGTGTGTGTGTGTGTGTGTGTGTGTGTGTATATGTATGTATGTATGTATGTATGTATGTGTGTGTGTGTGTGTGTGTGTGTGTGTGTGTGTGTGTGTGTGTGTGTGTGTGTGTGTGTGTGTGTGTGTGTGTGTGTGTGTGTGTGTGTGTGTGTGTGTGTATATGTATGTATGTATGTATGTATGTATGTATGTGTGTGTGTATGTGTGTGTGTGTGTGTGTGTGTGTGTGTGTGTGTGTATGTGTGTGTGTGTGTGTGTGTGTGTGTGTGTGTGTGTGTGTGTGTGTGTGTGTGTATGTATGTATGTATGTATGTATGTGTGTGTGTATGTGTGTGTGTGTGTGTGTGTGTGTGTGTGTGTGTGTGCTAAATTTATGATCACGCTTTAAAACATAACGAATGTCAGAATTTTGACAACATCCTATTAAACATAGGTCCATAATATTTCAATGGAGATTTTCCCATGCATCATGAAAAATATCAATTCCTTGCAACCTGCTGTGTTTAAATTGCAACCCTGTAATCATTCAAGGTGCTTTATCAGCCTAGAACAATTCAACCTGATAATGTTTGGTGGTTTGATCAACCGTAGAAAATGCTCTAGATGCATGTAAGCTCTGCTAGCGCTCACTCTTTTTCTTTTCTTTTTCTCGTTTTTAGTATCGAAACTAGCTTTATTTTTGAATGACCTAATTATTACTGTGCATACAGTGAAAAAGTTAATTTAATTGGCTAAGTCATCAATCCTTGAGCTAAACGGTAAAAATATGTTTTGGATTTAGTATTTCGTGATCATTCATGGTAGCATAAATGGGATAATTGAGTTGATGTGAATCGTAGCCGGCCAGAAATCCATTGAAATTGATTTTTTTTATGCGACAAATCCTCTGCGAGCACAGTATAATTGCAGAGCTGGCTTAAAACAATACCTTGTTGAATTACGGATTGGTAATCAAGTGACATCAAGAACTTGCCCTCTGTCAACGATGTAATTTGACTCACTGAACGTGACCTGAAAGATTTTGTCCTAATTGGTTGCTTTTGGAAGACAGCCTTTAACGAGGGAGACGCGGAGTTTCTTGATTTTAAATGATGCTCACAATGAGTAAATAATTTTAAATACTGTTGAAAACAAAATGGTTGACTCTCATATCAGCATAAATGTAACATGCTAGTTAACGGAAGAGTTTTGATTGAGTTTATCAACATATTATTATTAATGAATAATAGGCTAATAATGTTATGAATGATGTTATCAAAGTAGAGCTTTGAAGTAAATAATGGTTGACACTACTATCAGAGCCATTTTCTAACATCTACGAAGTCTCCTATTTGGAAGAGTGTTGCCAGATTTATTGAATATGGAAGCAATCTTGCAGTCAAATGAATTATTTATTTGCTTGCAAACTGTGAGGAAGCGATATCTTCTAGTTCCCGTATTATAAGTATTGCAATCAAGTCACATGAATTGTAAAGATCTTCAATTTGAATAACTGGATCAATTTGGCTTTGTTAGAGGCTCCAAAAGCAGAAGAAATTGGAAGTTACTTGCATTTAAACAATATTAAAAGTTTGTAAACAACATGATCACAAGCTGTTTGGAATTGTTTACTCTTATTTGCGAGTCCAATGCAAATATTTCATCAAAAAGCACGTGATACAATCCGTCTTTATGCACCTGCATGGAAGTCTGCGGAAAGATAATGAGAGTTCCCTAGAGGACAGCTATTTTAAAGAATGAAGAGGTTCTAGCACAACTTAGGAAACAACGATAAATGATTCAAAGAATAATTTAAAGACAGCTGAGATTGTCAGTGAAGATGCTGTAGAAAAGTTAGTTCTTGATGGAAGGATTGATGGATCAAGATGCAGAAATCGACAGAAATATCTTGTTGCGTTAGCTCTGGCAGCAGGCAGCATCCCGAAAGGAGAGCTTCTCCATCTTGCTCAAGACCGAACTGGTTCAAAATCATGGTTACTACCGTCAGTAACTGACATGGTGCTTACAGAAGA
The DNA here is from genome assembly GCA_964019165.1 of Mastigias papua. Taxonomy (NCBI): domain Eukaryota; kingdom Metazoa; phylum Cnidaria; class Scyphozoa; order Rhizostomeae; family Mastigiidae; genus Mastigias; species Mastigias papua. The sequence goes on along the minus strand of OZ025278.1, from coordinate 10,395,214 downwards.
TGGAAGAATAAGGGAGTTCTTCTGCCTAGAATGCCTGTCAAGCCCAGTTCCTCTGGGTGACATTAATTTGATTTGTAACACCTTGTTGATTCACACTTACGGCCTTGAGCGCATTCCTTATCCCAGTTCGATCATTCTTTGGTTTTCACAACTACGATCTAATCTAAACCTTTCTCCCATTGTTTGCTCTGCTAGAACATCATCAATTAAAGCCCTGTTGGCGTTCATTTTAATATCAATAGATACTCAACTCTCGGATGATCTGGTGTATGGCCTGTTATATTTCCTGAACACCATTATACCAAGCACCAGTTCATGTTGCCTGTACGTACTGGTTTTCTTCTATCTGCGATCGTTAAGCTGAGTGTATGAGTGTATAGCAGAGTCTCGTTCAAGCGACCGGTTTATTTAATTCTTCACAAAGCCAGATTTTATGATTTCACATTTTTTATACTTAGAATGGCTATACTGTGCATCATTTATTTCTAAAGTCATTTGATTGTCTGATATGACTCTATCCTGATTTCCTGGACTACCTTATGCATAAATATAAAATACATAATACATATATACATATGAATACAGATATATATAAATATATAAATATAAATATATATATATATATATATATATATATATATATATATATATATATATATATATATATATATATATATATATATATATATATATATCTGTTTTGTGTTTGTTTGAAATAATATCTATGGAATTCTTTGTTTTACATATTTTTGTTAACACGGTTCTACTTCGCACCATTTATTTCTATTGTCGGAATTTCCAGAACGATCTTGCTCGGATTTGCGTCCATTTTAGTCTGCTCAGGGATCGTCTCTGCAATAGTAGAAGTCGAGTCGAGCTCAGGGGTTCTCTTTAAGTAGTTTCCTATCGCTTTTGCACGTGAAGCTCCCGGGTGTTCGTGATCAAATCGCATCCGTGTCATCATGAATATCTGCCGGCTTACAAACTCTCGTTTGTTTCTCTCTGGGTATTTGATTATTATGAACAGTTTAGGTAAGAAATTAAAACCCCAGATGATCAGACCACAAAGAACGATATTGATTGACATCACCATCGCCCGATCATTGGGCCTAGCTATATAAACAGTTGTTGATGCAAACCAGACGATATTTTGAGTAAAGATTGTCATAGCCAGCCATTTGGCATCGTTGAATACTTCTGGTAGTTTACGGGTTTGAAATGCCATCGCACAGCATACCACAGATAGGAACAGAAGGTATACACCCAAGCCTATCGTGAGAAATTGTGTTTCGTGGTTACACTCCTTGTACACTTGTGGTGAGTCGCTATCATATATGATTCGTTTGGTCGTCTTCGGTGGATAGAACGTAAAGCTGATTGTGATAGCAGCAATAGGGAACAAGGTTGAAATGAAAATGCTAACAAACTGAGATTGCATGCTTTGCAGTTTCGTTGATTTCTTGTGGAAGTTTGCCTGAAATATGCATACATATCGATACGCCCGGACTGAAAGGACCGAGGTCGTTATTGTCAGTAAGAGTGCCGTTGCTATTGGTCGCAATATGCACGTGGTCCTCGAAGGCTTACCAATCCATACGAGTGGCGTTAGGAATATTAAAAACAATGTAACTAAGAGAAGATACGATAATTCTCGACTCGATGCTTTTACAATAGGTGTGTTCTTCAATCGTATGAACATCACCAAAGATATAAGAACCAATATGGCACCTGAGAATGACACTGCGCATGTTAGAATTGCCTCGGCACTTGTCCAATTTAAATGATGCACAGTCAACTTGATGCATTCGGTTCTATTTGTATTAGTCACATAGTCCTCCGCGCATTTCTCACAATTTGTCTGTCCGTATGATGACTTCACGTGTCCATCTTGACATTTGAAGCATTCCCAGCAGCACTTACTTCTGCCTTGGATACCAAAGTATCCCGGCTTGCACTGCGAACTACAGGATGATATCATCTTTTGAGCCCCCAAACCATTCCAGTACATGTTACTTTCATTGGTTAGATGCAGACGTCTTTTAATTCCATCCCACCTCCCTATTCTGGCAAATTTTCTCTTGGTCTTTTCATTAGGTGTTGGTTGAAGGTTCACTATCAAATAGCTCCCTAGAAGGAAACCAAAATATGTTAAGTTAGTTGTCGTAATACCTCAGCGTATTTTTATTACAAAATGCATCATTTCACGTTAGCTTTATTTCTGCATTGCCTACATACTTTCGTATGTTCGAAGGAACGGATTTTACCACATCGAATTTAACCAAAAATTGCACTACACTCTTTTTTATAAGAATAAAGTTCATAAGAATATTGAGGTACAAAATCGCTGAAATTTAGGAATAAGTTAAGAATAATTCGAGGCCCAAGCTTCATCAAGACGTAAGAATTTTTTTTATGACAGTTATAATACTGCTTTCAGATGTACTTTTGCAATGTCGATACAAAATATAAACTCTTGCTTAATTTTATGATGTATTAAAGCATCAACAAAGATTGGAGTATATTCTTTAAATTTTTATGCGAAGTTACACCTTTGGTATCTAAAAATAATTTAAGAATAATTCTAGGCTCAAAATCAGAAATATTTAATAGTATTGAGACTCGGAAAAAATTGAGGTATTCTTATAGAAAAGTGTGCTTGGAAGGTGATGTCATGACACATGTCTGATGGGTATCATTAAAGTATTGTGCAGTACAGCTCATTATGTGAGGCATACTGAAATCTGAAGACCAAGATTAGCTATCGCCCATTCCAATTTCGCCCTTTCCTGCAAATGCCACTAACAGCAGCTTAGTGCTTATTGTCAGTACTTAAGAGACCGAAATCAATATGGTCTATTTACTCCTCTAAGCAGCGAAAATAATGAGAACTTAGTCGTAGTTTAAATTTGTTTGACAAATCAATTCGTCGTCAATAAATATGCAAATTGTGTAGGGTTTTTGTGCGAGATTTGTGGAAATTGTCTGACTTTCAATTTGTGTCTTTTATGGGGGTTTGAATAACGTTTATTTGGTCGATCAGTAATAAATCTGAGTTTTACTTAAAGCCTCAGTATTTTCATCTCCATAAATTCGTTGATGAGCTGAGATCATTCATTTAACTGATTTCATTCCCAGTCATTGAATTTCTATTTAGACCTATCTTCAATAAGAATTTCACCGCAGCAATCGTCCATCTGCCTGTTCATACATTAGCACAGATGAAGCCTTATTTTCCATGTCATTTGGCTTCCAACTAATCAGGTAATTTTATTAACCGAAAATAGTCAACTTACATAAATCTGTCCTCTATCCTGTCCTATATAGTGCTTTAATGCACACCACTGTGCACCACTACCGCGCTGCGAGGTTCATATTAGGTTTTTCTACTCTGTGTTTTACTGTATTGCTGTACTGTATTATAATCTACGACTCTCTGCTGTAGTTAATTGCATTTTTGTATTTTCTGAAACTTCAATATTCTGCTACATTTTTACGAACTTTGTTTCATTATCGCATACTTTCTTATAATGAAAATTTGAAAATGTCAACGTTACCAAGAATATCTCCATTTGCATCAAAGCTCACTGGGAGGCCCAGATCACCTGTGAAATTAACCATCTTAAGCTTTTCCAACAAACCCTGCAGATTGATTTCGTTTCTCTTTTGTAACCAGGAACACTCTTGCTTCGCTGCACCATTTTCAGAAGCACAGCCTAGTTCTTGATGTAAAGCGTACGCAATCGCATTCACTGCATCCATTACGTTGGCAGTTTTACTGAAGGAGTAATCCAGTTCCATGCTTGCATTTGAATTTTCTGTCAAATTCTTGCATTTCAGTGTACTTTTAGCATACTCTTTGAACCAAGGATTCATAGAGTATGTCAATGGATTGATCCCTAGCACGTGACTCCTAAATTGCTCTATCTCTCCTAGTAATGGAATCAATCCCAACATTCCTCCTATCACATCCTCTCTTATAGAGAATACAAAAGTGTTCTCGCCCCAAGCCTCTGATGCAATCCAAGTTCTTCCTGTTAAATTTTGTCTCTCAGCCTCATGAAGGAGCGCTTGTGCTGATGGCCACTCGCAAAATAAAATGATAACTTTCGCTTTCTCTTCAGACTTCAAACTGGACACGATCTTCCTAATCTGATCTTTCGTCGTTGGTAAACTTAGGGTGATATCAAAAAGCGCCTCCACAGCCAGGCATATATTCATTGACTTTGCGATCTCTTTAAATGCTTCTATACCTAATCGGCCGTAATCATCAGATGTTGCTACTGTCGAAATGTATGACCACCCGAAGTGTTTAACAATATCCACTAATGCCTTCCCTTGGTACGTGTCCGGAGGTATAGTCCGAAAAAACGTCCGAAAGCTGAACTTATCAGAGAGGGAAGGGCTAGTGGATGAGTAACTGATTTGAGGGATGTTAAATACGTTCATTATGTAATTTATACTCATTGATATTTTTGATGATGCTCCTCCAATTATTCCAACAATAGTACGCGTGTCATTTGAGTTACAACTGCAATTACTCTGAGATGTGTTTCCAGTGCTTGTCCGTCTATGACGTAAAGATTGCAACAGTAGAGATATATTGAACGCCCGTTCGATGCTATTGTAGCAATCGCATATCACATAACCAAGTTTAACACCTGGTAGTACTTTATTATCTTCGTTTATCCTTTTGATCGTTTGTATCATCGCTTCAGTCCATACGATGCCATATTTGTTAATCCTTGTACATGTTCTGGTCACATCCTCCATGTACCCGCACAAGTTGGCTTTTTGGCAATTTTCTGAGGATACGGCTACGTGAACAGGGAGAACTCCGCCCAGAATGATGTCCGCATTTGTATCTTGAACGGGGCATTTTATATTTACTTTTTCGTTGAATTCAATGTTCCCATAAGTGGTAGGTAAGAGCATGAAAGAGACTAGCACAAAACATACCGAATCTGTGCACTTCATTGTGCCACTTGTTTGTACTGCGTTTGCAACAAATGAATGAATCAGCCTGGTTCTTTATTGCTTATTTCACATTTTTCGCTGACTATTCGGGCTCTTCTTTTGCTCTCGTATTTCGTTTACCTCCACCAGAAAGACTTTCTCTTCGTCACGAGAATTTATTTCAGCATTGCAGCTTCGCATACAGAACATCAGCACCGCGTTTTAACTATCGCATTTTTCACAAGACATATCCATGACTTTATGAGACATTCTATTATCTAAACATTGCGCCCATAGATATAGCTATCGTATTATTTTAATAGCTTTTCGTTTAAAATGTTGTCGGGTGCGTTATCATAACTCCGCGGATATCGATTAACAAAGTGAAGCAAATAAGGCATCTTTCCTTCAATCTTGCTGAAACTAAAATTCTGTCTATACGAATCACGTTTGTTATTGTCCCAGGCACAGTAAAGCGATTTTACGATTCTCTTCAAGTATCCTGATATCCCAAGGTTAGTAATTGTCCGGCTCTTCTTGCTTTCTCTTCAAACCCGGGTATCTGGTTAGGTCATCGCTCGTCGCCATATGCTTAACTTCTGATCGATTATGCTCATTGGAAATTTGTCAACAAAGTCATGCCTTTAGTCAAATGCAAGATCAATATCTCTTCAAATGATCTAATTCAAGACTGTAAAGTGAACAAAAGTCTGCATGCAGCATTCAATCCGCTAATAGCTTAGCATTACTGCTTTTTCATCAATTTCTTCAATTCATAAGTAACCCGGCATCTTTCTAACAAACAGCACACAATCTACCTGCTTCATTTAAACGCCAACTTCAAGACGGCTATGAATAACTTTTATGTTTCAATGATAACACGTGTATGAACAGCAGATCCACCCTTTTGAATCAAGATTTACAGCGTATCTGCACGTCGTAGGATGATTCTGTTGGCTTTGAAAGGTTTTTGTCGTCAACGCTCAATGCATTATTGAAGAGATATTCAGCGTCTGAATTCTGCTCGTTCTGCCCTACAATCGAATCAAAATACATTTTGCCAGTTTATTCAATTGAGGTACCTGTGTGTAAATCAACTACCCCCTGTGATAGAGGAGGAACTGCGTAATGACGGTTTTCATTTTTTCTTTGAGATGCAACGACAAAGGCCCGCTTGGTGAACATGGGCAGTTCTTGTACAAGTGAATTATGCAGATTCACGTGTGAAATTACTAGAAATTGTTCAGTTTTTAACCTGTATTTATCCTCAGTAAATGTTGCAGTTGTTACACAAGTGAATTACTCAGATTCACATGTGAAGTTACTGGAAAAGATATGATTCAGTTCTTAGGTTACATGTACCCTGTTTAGTATCATTGACGCTCTCTCCTCAGAATTCTTGTCATCTTATAACTTCAAGATCTACAACATTCATCATTTTACTCTTCTTTCAAATATTGATACGTATAGAATTATGGTAACCACGGATTGCAAAAAGTTGACAAAGGTGTGTTGTTCTCGGGTGACAACAAATCGTCTGCTTACAACCTACCAGAGAATCAAGCAACATAAAATCTAAAGGGTTTATTATGGACCTTAACAGTATAGGGCAGGACTGTTCAATCAGGTGACTGCTCGAGCCACATTTAAAAATGAAGACTTAAGGTGGGCCCCGTATTTGCAGCGGTCAATAGCTTCATTCATGTCAGCACAAACTCGAGTTCCAAAATACTGGCAGTTTTTGCTATTCAACTTCACTGCAGTAAAAGCACCATAGATGTAGCATTTTTCTGGGCCAATAAGAGATGGTGCATGGGGGCTGCCACTTGAATAAGACTGGTAAAGGGGCTGATTCCCTAAGTAGAAATATCCTTCGAGCTCAACGTACCTGCTCTTTGACACTTCTACGATTAGAATCTATACATCAACATTTAGTATGCCTTATGTTAGACGACTGTCTACTTTCATGTGGAGCAATTATCTGGCAAACAGTTTTTAGCAATGTGCTGCTTTCAGTGGTAAATAAGATCTGATTTCATAGCGCAGTTTAATGAAAGCTGCTTTCTCTGGAATCTTGCTTGGTGATTTTAGTTCTCCTTTTTTGAGTTTATCTAGCTACGAAGACTGTAACAGAAAATTTGCCAAAACCCCATGTTTTACGATGAATGGCAGTGATGATAATTGAAATTTCGAAACAGACTTATCCTTCTACTCTTCTAAGCAAGTAAATACACTTAAAAGAATTTTTTGGTAAACTTATTCGCGTAATTACCGTGGTAGTCATAATTTCATGTAACAAATTGATACTTTCAAAGTGAAATAAATAAAATCAAACTCGTTAACTAATGATAAAATGAAGATAAATAACAATCACTCTGTATCGAATATATTTTATGTTAGTGTTACAATACTCGCCAAAAGGTATTGGGACACTTACAAAAAACTGATAAAAAGCCCATTTCTCTGCATTTGTCATCGTTGCTACATACACACACCCCTTACCCCTAGAACAATGCTGTTCGTCTATGGCACACTTGAAGTTAGCGTGCACATCAAATTTTCCCATTATCGAACGTACTTCTCCGAACAACTAAAATTGTTTAAGGGGAAGAGGGGGGACGAAAATTCATTGCGGAATACAAAAAGCGTAGTGCCCCATGACTTGACAACTATTGTATGTCATGTCTCAAGTTTATCGTGTCGTATGAAGGATAATTTCTTATTCTCTCCTCTCCTTTTTGCACGAATATATAGTTAGAATAATTCTTCTAAAGGATATAAAAGAAATAGCCAATTATCTTTCGATTCTCTTTGCATTATCATTTAAAGATTTGTCATCAAAGAAACTTTTATTTCCTTCTTGTTATGGAATTCCTTTTCACTTAAAACCAATGCAAAAGAAATTTGAATAGAAAAATTTCAATAAACCCGAAAACTCTTATATCTTCTTAGGAATTTAGCAGTCTAAAGTTTTTCATAATTTACTCCATATCTGCATTTTATTTAGGTAATTAAAACTGCTCGCATTGGAACATGCCTTGAGTTTTTACTGTTAGGGTACAGTGACACCTTTTAAGAGCTTGTCCAGCTTTTCTGCTAGACTATTTTCAACACAGGTCTTCATAGGTCATAAGGCATAAGCAGCGAACTTAACTTTATTTAGCTTCTATGCAAACAAGGTTGTGTCTTCTTTCAGAAATTCGTATATCATATCAATGTTGAAATGAGATTCGGGTGAGGAATCATAATCAGCGGCTTAAGATGCAATCAAGAAGTTTTCTCTTTCATTCAACCAGTTTGCATGTGGAATAGAATATGGCAGCATGGTGCCTGTTTCTTCAATTATGCAGCTACTCTTAGCCTACTATATTTGAAATCAAATTGTTTATAAGTACTGGTACTGAATTTGTACTGCGCAATACCCCACAACGTTAATTCCTTAAATCGGCGTTGATCACGCAAAGGAACTACAACGCGCAAATGACACTTCGGATAATAAACGGTTACAGCTTTTTCTTTAGGTTATTCAATATGAATCTAATATCTAGGCTTGTTTATTGCTCGGGATAACCTATGTTCCTTCTATAATTAAACTCAGCACGAGTTTTTGTTTGCGTAAGTAAGATATAGATTATACTTACAACATACAAACTTACTTTGAAGATTGTTCCCCGAATTTTTAATAAAGGAACTGCATTCCAATCGTAGTCATAAAGGGTTGCAGAAGATCGTCAGAAAATCTCACTTTCGGCTGAATCATTTGCTAAAAATGAAATTCGTCGGTTAATAATGCTTCTTTGTATGACATATATGAAAAATGCATATAAATGGAAAATATTTAAACGATATTACCACTCTAGATTTCCTTGTTCATCATACTTGTCTGTTTTATCTCTGCATTGTCCTCATAGTGCAATGCTCACTGACTCAAGCCTGGTTTTTCAATTCTCTGCACACTATCAACAGTTCCTTGTTCTCATTGTCTATGTGAATGGCAGCACATTTTTTGAGTCAAATGTAATTATGTGCATTCTTCATTGCCTAGTGCACTCAGCCGTATCTGTATAATGCCATAGGGCATGCTTTAATTAACAATGCAAATGGCCTATGTGGTTATATAACTTCCTCTATTCAAAAAGTCCCTATAGACTTCTTTGAGCCATGAGGGATCGATAACAGAAGTAGAAAAATCGAAAGAAAAAGCAATGTGGATAACTGCCGTTTGTGCTTCAGAAAGAGAGCGAAATTGTAGAAAGGCGAAAGGGGTTTCAATTGCTTGGGCAATGTGTATTTAGTTAAGGTGAATTTCTCTCATCCTAGAATGGTAATTTCGGAGGTAGCAGAGAGCATTGATAGTTTTTTGCAAAGAGCGAATATCACACATTGAGTGGCTATTCAGCAATTCAGAGGATTCCCAAAATGGGGATTCAGCTAATAGCCAATTAGGAATTATCCTTTATGCTGGGAATATCGATGCACCAATCAGGAAATGAATATAAGTCATCAAATAGCTGTAGCCCCTTTAGTTTAGGAAATTAATTCTGTTTTAAACTCTTTTACATTATATTAGTTCTAAGTCATATTTGTAGACAGAATTCACGAATAAGTTTTGTAATGAACTATTCTTCAACAATACCTGCTTGCTTTGTTGTATCAGCTTTAGTTATGAATACAGTGAAAGCTATAAGTTTAATACAGCTTTCCATGTTTTGTCTGTATTCCATTTTGTTTAATTTAAGCCAAGTACAGATAAAGTACTGTTAAAGCCTTTTTGTAATGTTTCAATCATTTCCGCTATTATTAAATTCACTTTTGGAGATTGGGCAGTTAGTGAACCTGTTAGTTGTGGACCTGTTAGCTGGGTTTTGGACTTGGGCTCATTCAGGAGGGAGATTATTGGAACGGGGCTTACAAAATTATCTATGATGGGGGCTTATTAGCATTTTTATAGTTCTAGGATGGGGTATTACTCGAGGTTGAGTTTTTTCTAAAGGGGGTAATTCGAGGACTTACTGTAAGCAATGTGGTTATTTATTTATTGATCACATAGAGATATTGTAAATATGATGTTTTGTTTGCACTTATAGGTACTTTCCGCGTTGATTCAATCCTTGGAATACTCTATTCAAATGGGACAATCGATCGTGAAGTGACGTCATTATATAACATAACTGTTGCTGCTAGTGACGGCGGGTATCCAATTAATTCAGCCAACGTTCAAGTTACAATCAACGTTCTTGATAGAAATGATAACTCGCCAACATTTTCAAATAAAACTTATTATTTTGAGGTGTACGAGAATGTACCCATCGGATATGTAATTTCGCAGGTAAGGACAGTATTCTTTTCTCTCAAATTTGCCGAAGGCCCGATGTAAATTGATATATACAAATATATATATATATATATATATATATATATATATATATATATATATATATATATATATATATATATATATATATATATATATATATATATATATATATATATATATATATATATATATATATATTAAGAGATTATAGGAAACTAAAAATGCAACATACTCAGTTACGCGACCATCGGTTTCATGTGGCTTGCACAATCATCCACATGAATGATTGTGCAAGCCACATGAAACCGATGGTCACGTAACTGAGTATGTTGCAGTTTTAGTTTCCTACAATCTCTTTATATGTATTTTGCTCCACTGCTGTGTTGAGCACTTTTAGTTAAGTAGGAAAAGCAACTTATATCTATACACTATATATATATATATATATATATATATATATATATATATATATATATATATATATATATATATATATATATATATATATATATATATATATATATATATATATATATATATATATATATATATATATATACAGACGTTTCATACTCTGACGAGTGTCGGACGAAAAAAGCTTTCAGTATGCTAAAGCAATGTTCCCGCTTTTTCGTGCTATAGTGAAGTTCTGTAGTACCAACAGACTTTTCACACACACACACACACACATATATATATATATATATATATATATATATATATATATATATATATATATATATATATATATATATATATATATATATATATATATATATATATATATATATATATATATATATATATATATATATATATATATATATATATATATATATATATATATATATATATATATATATATATATATATATATATATATATATATATATATATATATATATATTTATGTATATTTATATATTCCACCCCCTGAAACTGACAAACCATTACTCATCTCTTCTGGGAGTCAGTGTCTATCTCCTCTAATCCTAGAATAACACAAAGATTTTGCTTCCTCCTACTCCTTATTTTACTAAGATGACTGCTTCCATAAAATAAAATATCTTATTTTCTCAGCTTAGAATAATTATCAGATTTCTGTGTTCTTTTTGACCTATACTTTTCTCTTATTTAATTAGTTGTCATTTTTATTCCTTCTCAATTTATTTATCAGTGATAACTCTATTCTTGTGATTTGTTGTACCGCAGATCAAAGCGACTGATAAAGACAGTGGTATGAACGCCAGGCTATCTTTTGCAATAGTTAGTGGTGATGTTAGCAATGCTTTTGGAATTAGATCTGATGGCAATCTTACAGTTGAAAGGAGCCTTGATCGGGAATCAGTGGAACAATTTCAGCTGAAGATTAATGCCATTGATAGTATGCATTAGTATATCTTTATTTGATATCAAATATTTGGCCTGGAATTTTTGTCAGAAAAATGATATCGTCGTATTTTCAGAATGTCTTAGATTTATTTATTTCAAAATATTGCCAGAGAAATGATTGCAAAGTACCTTTGTTGTAGTTTCTTGATTTTATTCACTGTTTCAGGTGTTAAATACACTCAACAAGATGTCTCTATATTATCAGTTAAATAAAGTCTTTCTTGTGAAGGAGACTGTCTTAGGATGGGAGCTGCCTTGAGATGGAAGCTTTCTTGAGATAGAGACTGTTTTAAGATGGAGAACATGTTGATATGGAACCCATCTTGATTGATATTGTCTGTTTGCACAAGACCAGCATTTAAGATGCAGCTGAATTGAAAAGATAGTTGGGCGATCCTTGTTTTTCATGGAGATGACCAAAAGCATTCTTTCAAAATTTTACTAAAGGCTTTTCTACAAATATTTTTTGTCATTTTATATCACAGCCTTTTGCGTTTACCGTTTGTCTAATTCCCATGTGATATTGCATATTGAACTGAATTTTGTCTGCCATCTTTGAGTGCGTACTTTAACAATTCAATTCAACCTAATTTTGATAGCTGGATCACCTCAAAGATCAAATGCAACTGATGTCATCATCAGATTACTCGATGCAAATGATAATTCCCCTGTGTTTCAAGGTACTCCATATAACGCACAGGTTGTTGAGGAGCAACCGGCTGGCATTGGTATACTCCAGGTATGACTGATCGTAACTAATGACACAATGCAAATTCGAGAGTGGAGAAAATATGTTGATAGGTCTAGTCAGTTTCCTGAAATGACAGTTTTCCATTTTGCACACGTATCCCATTACATGTAGGCCTGTAACTAGGAATTTTCCAGGCCAGGGGTCTAACCTATCAAGAATGGCACACTAGAAATATTATCAATAGGTTATAGCTTGGAGTAATATTTTCATAATTAGAAGCTGAGGAAATATTGCAGGAATTTTCATGATTTCGTGTCTTTCATGTTTAATGATCATTGTAGGCAGGTCTACTAACCAAAAATACAATAAAAATTTTCAAAATTGTCAAAGTGAAGGGGAACTTCCGCACTTTTGATGAAGAGGGCAGGGGTCTAGACGCCCAGGGTCCTATCTGTAGTTGCGCGCCTGACATGTATTAATAAATAAAAGATTATGACTAATATTATTTAGGATGATGAAATCATGTAGTTATTACACAATTTCATAAGTAAATTTAACTATTTTGATCATAAAGAAACGATGTGTGCCACTTTTAAACTTGACTTTCAAATTTTAGGTGAGGGCTACGGATGCTGACATAGGCTCAAATGCCGACATCAAATACAGAATAGAATCTCCAGTTGATATTTTCCACATAAATGAAACAAGCGGACATATAAAAACAAAAGCTGTTCTCGATCGAGAGAAACAATCTGTTTACTGGATCAATGTTAGTGCAAGAGACAATGGAGAATTGAAATCTGTCAGCTATGAAATAGTGACTGTTACGCTTTTAGATTTAAATGACCATATGCCAGTAATTGGAAATCTCCCAAACAACACCATTGTTTATGAAAATGCTCCTTCGGGTAGCACAGTATACCAGATAATTGCAAGTGATGATGATGATGGTGAAAATGCGAGACTGTCTTACAGTGTAGTATCAGGTAAGAGTTTTCATGCAGCTATTCATGTATTTGTTTCAATGCTGTTTAATGAGATTTTGGCGAAGAATGTCTACGAAAAAGGCCTGTCTCTTTGAAGAAATGTGAAGTTTCCTAGTTACGAACGGAGTAGTAAAATTCTTTGGTAAGGAAGAGTAAACAACAAGCTTTTTTCGAGGAAACATGAGAAATTTTGTTTTAAAGTTATAAAAGAGCGTCTCTCAGTTTACAGTCTAATTTCGTGACTGCATCTTTCCTATACTGAGCATCAGCCTCGATTCAGTGCTTCCTCTTCACTTTCAGGAGACAATGGACATTTTTCAGTTACGACTGATGGCAGAATTGTAACAAGAGCGTTGTTGGATCGTGAAGCTAAAGACTCGTATTCGATTTTGGTGAACATAACAGATCATGGTAGCCCATCATTGCAGGTGAGAAGAGTTCCACACACCAAAGCAGTATATGGAACTACATACAACTACATACAACTACATACAACTAAGTATAACTATATACAAATACATACAACTACATATAACTACATACAACTACATACAACTACATATAACTACATACAACTACATACATTTACAAACATAGCACACACACATGCATATATACCATTACACAAATATAACTACATACAACTACGAACATACATACAACACATAAAATTATATACATACAACTACTCAATCTGTTACCTCATTGCTGTGATTAGAACCCACGTTTGGTTTATTTTCTACCAAAAATGGAATCCACCATCAATTATTTCTTACTTTGGATTCGATTTGCAATTTGCTTGTACAAAAAACATAACCAATTTACCACTAATCTCCGGGATTCATCTGATAGACAAATTTGTATTTCTTCACAAGTGCACGAAAGATCGGTGAAATTCTTTAGCATAATGAAAACGTTTTTCGCCCGACACTCATCATCAGAGTATGAAACGTCGGATAACGACCGAAAGGCGAACCGATGTGTCATACTCTAACGATTGTCAGACGAGAACAGCTTTTTAAGTGTACTAAAGAATGCTCCTGCTCTTTGTGCAATTGTTAAGTTTTGCTGTAGCAATGGTTGGTTATTTTGTCCCATATACGATTCCGTACATTGGGGGAGTGCCTGTTAGAGAGGACACTTATCCTGAGCCGCCGGCATGGTGAGGTAGGGTGGCCAGATCCTTTCCTCGCCGCCTTTAGTTTCCCCGGTGTTGCCACCAGCTACCCATTTGCTGCTGGGTGGACAGTGAGCGAGCATCCCAACTTTGATCCAAAAATTCGGCTCGAACCATAGATGTTTTGCTCAGCAGTCAAGCGCTCTAAACACTTGGCCACTCGCCCATCAGTAGCAATGGACTATTGACAAATTTTTATTTGTTCTTTTGTACGCTTATTTCATGAGTTGAATGTAGACTTGGTCGCAATTATTTGGATGAAATGGAATCATGTCATATTCCAGAAGAGGTTTAATGACAACGGGCTGTTTCTTTGGATTCTGCACAGTAGAGTGCCAGATTTCATTCCGTAACTGGCACAGCTTCTGTGCAATGACTTGTTCTGATTTCTAATGGGATTGGAATTCTAGGCCACATTCTGTTTAGAGCTTCAATTGCCTTTCTAGACTGTCATCTATCTAAATTTGAAAAATAATGTTTATGAAGAATACCTTTCATAAGTAACTGAATGAATTATTTGCTGTCCAGCATTAATATTATCATTGCTTCTCTTTCAAGGTATCTTCCACACTTGACATCAAAGTAATCGATGTCAATGACAATGCTCCTAAATTCGTACCAGACCCCTTACTGAACCCAGCTTGGTACTCAAAAACAATACCAGAAGGCATTGCGAGCTTCAATAAGACAGTATTTATTGTCAATGCGACCGATGCTGATCAGGGGGTAAACGGAGGTATTGAATATTCCATCGAAAATGGAAATGGAAAAGGTTTCTTTACGATGAACCGTGAAACGGTGAGTTTCTTGGTATAGCTACCGTATTTCTCTTTTGAAAGGACCCTAAAAACGGTATAAACTACTCTTGAGTTCTGAATAGATGTAGTCCCCTGCTTATTATTTTTTGAGAAAGTCCACCCCAGACTTCCTTATTTCAGATCCTCTTTTGCTTTTTTTTGATTCTGTAATTTGTAATTTGATTGAGTATTAATTAATGTGACATTTAGGGAGATTTTCCACCCACCCCGTTTATTCCATCCCCCCTCCGTTTATTGAGTATTTAAAGTTTCCAACCCCCTACTATTGGAGCCCACCCGTCTATGTAGGACTTACGAGTATTGGATATGCGAGTAGTTCACATTTAGAAATAATAGAATCTCTCATTTGGAAATGGCATTAAGCAAAAGAGACTCCCGCACGTTTTTGCATACTTTTTTATAAGAATACCTAATTTTTCACTCAATTAAGCTTCAGCATTTTTAAGCACTAACACTGGTATAGACTATATTCTCATAAAATGTGTGTAACGGGCACTCCCCGGAGATTTGTTGGCCACATCATAGTGTAATGACCCACAGATCCGATAAATAAAGCTTTAACTTATTTTCTTCTAAAGAAAACTCAAAAAGGCAAAAGTCTAAGCCTTGATGAAGCTTGAGCATTTCATTATTCTTAAATCATTCGTAAAATTTCAACAATTCTGAGGCTTGATATTCCTATAGACTATATTCTTATGAAAAAAGTGTGTAGTTGCAGCACAACACTGACTGGGGAAAATAAACGAAAAAGAGATGGCATGAATTTACTTGTTAAATATTGCTACGTGAAGATAGAATCAATTCGTATGTAGTTCAGGATTTAAGTTGCATTAAAGCATTACAATCAAATCATTTCAGTTTTGTTAGTGATTTTACAATGCTTATGATCTCGCCAGGGTGAAATCAAAGTTTCCAAAATGATTGACAGAGAGGATCCTGGAATAGATCACAATTCTGTTGGCCTTGGAACATTTTTGTTGGCCATTAAGGCGAAAGATAAAGCTTCAATTGGCTCACAGTTTGTAACAACTATCGTAAGTTCGTTGGTTCTAGAGTAGAATGAACATGGTTATGCAAATTAAAATTTCATTTTTGCCAGAATCTGTCTCCAATAGACTTGAGAATGGAATGGCTAATTTACAGTTTACTTGTATTGGATAGGATTTTGACCATATTTGAGTACCATTCAAAAGTATGTGCGCTCAATATTAATTGATTTTGAACCCTCCTCCCTAGTACGCTTTTTTACGTTTTGGAGACAACCTCCTCCCCCGAGCGTACGTGCTGTTAAGTCATAACTCCCTCGCCTAAAGTTTTGAATCTATTGTTTATCTCACTATTTTCAAAGTCCACAAAATTTAATGCATGACCGAGAAATCTGAAATTAAAGTTTCCATGATGAGAATGATCTTGCGTGTAAAATTTTTAACAGGTAGCTTTATTTATTTAGGTTACTTCTCAAATAATTAGCGTTTGAAAATTACATGGCTGTATTTACGTCCTTTGACGAGAACCCCCTCCCCTTTTGGACACCCCTCCCCCTATAGAGTGTTCATACTTTTGAATGACCCCTAGAGATCTATAGAAAGTTGTCCCTGCATTCTTACTATAAATTACCCCGAACTTTGTCATTACCATGCCGCCTCTTAGATCTTCTTTACGTCCCTACCATGGTGGTTTTCTCTTCAGTTATTAATATTTCCTATCACCTCTCAGGTTACCATATTAGTTAGCGATGTCAACGATAATCAACCAGTTTTTGACAGTCCATTGTATTTTGCTGGAGTGACAGAAGGTGCAGATATTCTTACTACGGTAACCACATTGACTGCACATGACAAAGATATGTCAGAAAATTCAAGAATTACATACAGCATCATTGGAGGGGATCCAAACGGTACGATTTATTTTTGATCAATCGTGATTTAGTATCAATTATTATTTTATTTAATTGTTTTCTGTTTGAGATTTGTTTTAATGTTTTCTGGTGTTTCAGGTGATTTTGCCATTCTCAATCGATATGTTGGAACAATATCTGTGGCGAAGTCGATAAACGCTGAAAGAATATCTGTGTATAATTTGACCATTATGGCAAAAGACGGAGGCGATTCTGATGGTGGGATTGCATTGAATTCTACGGTAATGTAGATTTTCATCATACTATTAAAAATAATAAGTATAATAATAATGATAATAATAATTGTCATCATCATCATCATCATCGTCATCATCATCATCATCATCATCATCTGTCTGTCTGTCTTTTCCCGTACGCCCCGTATGGGGCCAAGGCTGACCCTGAGGTCAGTGTCGCCATCAAATTGTTTAGAAGAGGTGATTGAGTCGGCTACACTCAATCCACTCTGTTACCCCAACAGTTACTTATCAGAGCTGCAGTCTGAAACTGCTGTGCCTGACTTTCACTGAAGGTGCCTGATTGGACAGTTTGCCACATGTCGTCAACATCTGCCCCAATTCTGAATCTCTGCGAAATGAATCACTACCTACTAAAGGGCAGTGTCTCTCTGTGCCCGCTTGCCACCACGAGGAGGTCTCCAACCATGGGCATCATAATCATAATCATCATCATCATCTTAATCATGGGTCATCATCATCGGCATGATGATGACGATGGTAATGCCGACAGTGATAATGATGATAGTGTCAATGATGATCATCAGGATCGTGATCATGATCGTGATGCTTTTGATGATGATTATGATTTCTCTTTATATTGAGCTGAATTATGAAAATTAGAAATCTATGATAGAACTGATTGAGATAATCATAACCATGGCGTCATATTCAGAACAACACATCCATCACCATGACGTCATCTGAAATATCTTGTAATTTAGGTTGATAATTTTAAGGAAAAATATAATGTTTTTCGAATCAACTCATATTCTCTAAATCATCCTCGAAAGACAAACAGATGCAGGCACTTTTTTATAAGAAAGCCACTTCCTTGTCTTAGCCTCAATTTTCTTAACTCCTCCCGAAATTGAAGGCTGAGATATTCCTGCCTTTGTGCTGAAAATAAACTGGCTAGAAGAGGTTCCCCTGTTTTTATTGGACCCCATTTACACTGCGCCAGTGTGATGTGGCACCAGTGCGATATCTTTTTAGTTTTTATAAGCCATATACATGACAACTGTGCGATAGCCTATAATTTCTTATCTTTATAGCTATTTTCTTGCAAATGTGACACATAGGCATCGCATTATTTGTTATAAAAGTTTGATCTTTGTTATCCGACATTATCAAAGATAAATTTCGATCTTTGTAAAGGAGCTAGTATCGATTTTTGGCACGTGAAAACGATGAACTTTGGGACTTGAGCCTTCTGATTTTCTAAACATTCTCCTTTGAGCTTCATTTCTTGTATACTTTTTTCTTATAAAAAGTGTGCAATTGATTTTGCACTTGCTTGCTCGCACGAAGTGGTAACATTCGATAAAAATTAATTTAAATCCCAAAGTTTTATTAAATTTGATCCGCAATAGACGTGAAAATTGTTGGTTTTTTAATTTACATTCGAATTGGGAAACTTCATTGATCCAGACTCATCTTTTGGCACCAAATTCTAATAACAGGCTTTTTAATTCTTGCTTTTGTTTGTAGCCTCTTGTGTGTTGTTTTGACTATCTAGTTGACAAAATTTGCTACGTGACTGCATGAGATAAAACACTGCTAGAGAGTTAGTCTTGCAATGTTTTAGAAAGATAGATGGTTTAGTCCTCTTGTTAGTAAAGAGGATGATTACAGAAAACTTTTTTGACCATGGCTTTCACTTACTTACAAAGTTTATCATGTGTACTCCTCTGTAGGAAGCGAATCCTGCTTTCATCTTTCATGCTTTTAGATGCTCAAGGTACTTTGATACTTGCGGATAGCAATTAAAGACGACTAGTCAATGCTTTTAATATGTCTGACATATTGTTCTTAATAAAGACATCATGGATAGCCAATCTCACAGTATAAAGCTCGTAACTGAGCTGAACGGCATAGGATTGGGCGTAGCCGTAATTTTAGTGTTCATAAAGAAAGCAGCCAATGAAAACCACTGATCACATAGCAAGAGGTAATTGCCAGTGAAACGTCCCTTTTTAGCCTTTCTAGGTGACCCTTAAATTCAAGTTAGTCATTACAGTGCTTTCAAATTGATGTGATATGATGTGATGTGATGTGATGTGATGTGATGTGATGTGATGTGATGTGATGTGATGTGATATGATGTGATGTGATGTGATTTGATGTGATTTGATGGGATTTGATGGGATTTGATGGGATTTAATGGGATTTGATTTCAGACAACCGTTCAGATACACGTTGGAGATGTGAACGATAATGACCCTGCTTTCAATCAAACTGTGTACAAGGCTACACTCAAGGAGAATTCTCCCCCCGGGACTTACGTTATAAGAGTATCTGCAACTGATCCTGATAAGGGAACCAATGGGGAGGTCTGGTACCAAATTACGTCAGGAAACATCAATGACGCCTTTGTGATTGATAATAGAACTGGAGTTATTGTTGCGGTGGCGGCAATTGACAGGGAAAAATTTTCAAAATATACTTTGGTCATAAAAGCTGAAGATAAAGGAACGCCAGTTAAAAGAAAGGTTTGTTTTCCCTCATTCTGTGCTTTCATTTTTGTTAGTTTTTTGGATTTTAAAGTGTTGAATAAATTAGGTATAACTGTACTCCTGCATTGAAGATTTCCTTTCTGCATATTTGAACACTCTGCTGAAGCTTTTCAAGCTTTTTTTAGTTATATTATGATTATCTAGTTAATTTCACTTCAAGCGATTAAAATATAGAAATAAGTTGGCAATTTGCAAGATTCTGTCTTCTTTCTAATTGACATGTGGCAATGCTTACATTGTGAAGCAGCTTCAGAAAGAGAGTTCATGTTTCTTCAGACGAGCAGATCTTTCTCCACTAAATCCGAATTCACTATTATAAACGATATTTTTACATCAAAGAGCGATATTTCTAAGTGTCCCTTTGAGCAGTTATCAGTATTTTATATCAAGTAAGGGATACAATATTAATTTCTACAATATTAATTTCTTCCACATTGCAGTCTTCCGCTGATGTCATTATCAATATCGAAGATGTTAATGATAATCCAATGAAATTCAAGGCAGTTACTTATTTTGGAAATATTCTTGAAAATTCGCCACCAGGAACAAAAGTAACATTGGTTAGTACTATATCTAACTTTTTATATTACCAAGCTTTTTTGTAAGCATATCTTTTTAGTTTCATTGCTTTTTGCAAATCTTTTCTATAAGGAACCTAGCACTAAACCTAATTCTCAAATAGAGTGCCTTATTTTTCGACCTCTTTTTGCCACATTGCACTAATAGAAGTTTCTTAGTAGTTCCTATGTAGCTGCACATTTCGTACTTTAAAGACATTATAAGTGTTAAGTATTGAGACAGGATGCTATCGACATTGTTCATTTCAATGTGAGCCACTCTATGAAACAATGCTACTCGAATTGGGTGCATTTCATGCGAATTTTATTGCTATGAATAGAGCTGGTTTCCTACTTGTCATATGTTTGCAGTGATAAGAAAATTCAAACGACTTCTCACGTCACTTAATACTTGATCAACCTACAGACACAAAATAAACGGGGAGTCTGCAATAAGGATGTTCTGGGTGGATTTTTTTCAAAACATTAATAAGCCGCGGGACGTTTATTCGGGACTCAAGAGTACCAATTGAGATATTGTGGCAACAGTTCGCATTAGTTTCTATAGCATCATTCTCAGGATACTTAATCATCTCGGCTATTTAATGACTTTGCATCTCTGTTGCTTGGCCAACATCAGAGTTTGAATGAATATTCAATGAGAAGGCAAAGAGTAGAGAAAGAGTCTTTCGCTACTCGCCAACTGTTCCGATTGTGTAAAAAGGCGACCGATTTTTCCAACTATGAGTCAAATATTGTTGTTATTTTCTGTTGTTGTTTCATTTTATTTTTTAGACAACACCGATTGAATTTAACGATGCAGACTCAGATAGCATTCCATCAACCCTATTCATTTCTGGTAAGCAGAATAATCGTTATGTAGTTTTCGGGGGAATTGAGATCACCTCCTAAGTAAGCATTTGTCAATAAATGATAAGGCCATTCACAGCTAATAGATGCAGCTAGAAAAGAATGATACTATTTTGAGAATAGGAACCACACTTTTAAGTGTAAAGAGTTTGGAATAGAAAGATGATGATACTATACCAGTTCGAATAATATCTTCACATTGTATTCCATCTACCTGAATCTGCATTAGTATCTTTCCAAAAGCAACAGGATTAATTTGAAATTTTTTATACTAGAAGGGTAGAGGCTCTGAGGTGTCAAGGGATGTTTGAACTTTTTAGTAAGGAATGCACCTGATTAATTTTTGTTATAAAATAACGGTTAAAAGTTCCAATTAAAATTGTCACCCAACACTGCTGTTGGGCATTACTTACAGATTTCCCCCAGAAGTATTTGAAATGCTTTACCTCACTTGAAAGCCATATGTGATCTTTGTCTGTTAGGTACTGGGCACGAGAATTTCAGAGTGAACTCATCATCGTTCTCAATCACATCATCTT
The DNA here is from genome assembly GCA_964019165.1 of Mastigias papua. Classification (NCBI taxonomy): domain Eukaryota; kingdom Metazoa; phylum Cnidaria; class Scyphozoa; order Rhizostomeae; family Mastigiidae; genus Mastigias; species Mastigias papua. The sequence continues at coordinate 10,373,265 of OZ025278.1, read as the reverse complement.
CAAACAGCAGTTTTGATCGAGAGTCCAATGCAATATTTTACTTGACGATCACTGTAAGGGATACCGACGGCCTTTTTTCAACTGCGGGACTCGTCATCGTTGTCGATGACGTAAATGATAACCGGCCTACTTTCAATGTATCTGATTCAATTGTTACTGTAAATGAAAGTTTTCCAGTTGGTTACAATCTAATGCAAATTATCGCGTATGATAAGGATGATGGATCTAACAGTGTATTGTCTTACACAATGCAAGGAGGAGACGAGAAGTTCATTTATAATCGTACAACAGGTGGGTTATCTGTTGCATAATCAAGGCTCAAAATTACTCAATACAGTATATTGTTAATCGCGAAAGCATAGCCGCCAAATGTTTGAGAGCTCTGATCAGGTCTATTTTCTCTCAACATAATTGACCAATCATCATTCAAAGTTTAGCTGTGGTACGAATGTGTGGTCAGAACCCTGCATGATGATTGGTCAGTTAGGTTGGAAGAGAATAGACCTATTCAGAGCTCTCAAACATTTGTCGGCTATGCTAATTGTGAATCATTTCGATAAAGTTCGATTTAATGTTTGCGGTCTTTGGACAGTCTAACAGGCACCATGCTCTGAGACTAAAGTATTGCCCGAAGCTGTAATGTGAAAATGGGAGGACGTGATTGACGGAAGTCGTGAACCTCGATTTCGTTCGTTTGTCGCGAGCTCGAATCCCACCCAATTCACTTCGTAGTTTTTCCCAAACCCTGTTTGTTATGTTCTATAACCGTAAAAAGTGACGGGAGAAATCAAATGGCATGCGAGTTACATCAAGTAAATATCTAGTACTGCAGCCTTTTCCTAATTTCCGAAGTTTTACGTCATTCGCATTTTCAGTTTTTAAAAAGGGACACTGCGCGGTACAACGCTTGAACTAATTAACATATTATTACTGAGTGCCATATAGGCACTAAAATAAATTGCAATTGAAGTACGTCATAATTTGAAGGATTAGTTTGACGGCCTAGAAAGCAGCATTTCATCAAAGGATTCAGACTTTTTCTAATCACATGAAATTTGAATCTTTTTTCCAGGCATGATCCAACTAGCACAGAAAGTCGATAGAGAAATTCAAGATCATTACAAACTTGTTGTTGTTGCTGTTGACCAGGGTAAGCCGCCATTAGAAAGCAGCATGACAATCAACGTGATCATAAGTGATTCGATTGATTCTGTTCCATATTTTGATTCAGCGATCGTCAATATAGAGGTAAACGAATCATTACCAATCAACTCAATTATATATACAGTAAAAGCAAGAGATAATGATCTAAATGACGTCATTAGATACAAATTGACTTCAAGTCTCGTGCAAGAATTGGAACTGAACACTGAAACTGGCGAAATCAAATTAATCAAGCCTTTGAACAGAGAAAATGTCACTAATTTTGAAATAAAGTTTCAAGCCGTTGATTCTAATGGGTTATCGTCGCCAGTTTACGGCCTAACGCTTAGAATAAAAGTAACTGACGTCAACGATAATTCCCCTGTTTTTTCGCAGCGATTTTATTTGAACGATGTAGTTGAAAATACCCCGGATGGGACAATTGTTATGCAGGTTCTAGCTATAGATCCAGATGAGGGTGAAAATGGAAGGATTACATACTCAATTAAAGAAGACCTGTCAAATTTGCTGCGGATCGATCCAAAGGAAGGGCTCATCACCAAGTACGGACTATGGCAAATTACTCCAGGTGGATTTCTAAATTTTACAGTTATAGCTACAGACGGTGGAAGACCTGCAAGGCGTGGGTCAGTGAACTGCAGTATCAGATGGGTAGCCGTCAATGCCTTGAATCCACAGTTCAACAAGTCGCTGTATAGTGTTGCTGTAAGTGAAAGGGCAATACGTGGAACGGAGGTTATTCAAATGACTGCTTACAAACGAGGGAAAGTTGATCCAGTGATATTTTCAATTTCTGGAGGACAGGGCCATTTCAGTATCGAGAGAAACACTGTAATTAAAGTATTTTTTAATTTAATTTTCATTGATTCGTGAGTGATTTAAAGAATGATAACATGGTTGGTCACTTAGATGATCAATCGATTAGTTAAATGATTGATTGATTGATTGATTGATTGATTGATCGACTGAGTGATTGATTGATTGTCTGATTGATGGATTGATTGATTGAGTGATCCATCTTTTGCCATTTCATTGTGTAATATGATAGATAAATCGTTCTTTGGAGTTCAATTAATTATGAACATTTTGTGAAGTATTTGAATTTCTCATTAAAGGGGGTGATTCGAGTGTCAAATCCACTTGATCGAGAATCAGCTGATCAATTTGCAATCACCGTCACTGCTACAGACAATCAGTCCCCACCACAAACAGGTGTCACTTCTGTAAAAGTAGAAGTCACAGATGTCAATGACAATAAGCCGAAGTTCTCCTTAGATACTTACCAATTCTTCGTAAGCGAAGACGCTGCTGTATCATCAACTGTTGGAAGGGTTGTTGCTGTTGATCAAGATACTGGGAACAATAGCAAACTTAGCTACTCAATTCAATCTGGGAATGAAAGTATGTTTTAATTTGCTCATTACTGTCAAGCGGGATTAGGTCACAGGATTGTTAGCAGTACCTTAACCCTTGCAAAAGCAATTATGAAACACTCTTTTGACATCACCGTTTCAGACGTTAAAACTCCATAAACACTTTTATCGTTAATTAGGTATGACAAAGTACGAAGCCTTGAGAAGAGTCTTATTCAAACTACTATCAAAATAGAAGCATTTCCACTATATTACGTAACATCAAAGAAGGGGTTCTTTTGTTCATATCAAATAACTAGAAAAGTCTATGTTTACAAACTAGAATGTTCATTCCATTATTATGTTCATGCTTTTACTTTATAATCACTTTTTCTTTACTTACACCTCGATCATTTCATAGGAAACTGGTTTGCTATTGGTTCAGTTAATGGTACAATACAAACAGCCAGTCAGTTAGATCGCGAAGAACAAGCTGAAGTTATGATAACAGTCATGGTAACTTTACTTTTAATCGATTCTTGTCTACTGGACTTGTAGCTCATTGTAATCAATGTTTTTGCTATTGGAAAGCCTTTTGTAGACCAGTGATGAAACTTCCCTAGATCTGTTATAATTTCAGCACTGAAACTCTCTTAACATTTTCTTAGCAGGAATAGTCCAGTTTGCGTAATGCCACGTTGTTACACAGACAGACAAAAATTACACAAACGTAACACTCTCTAAAACATGGGTTGCCACATGAAATCTATTCAAATTAAGTAAAAGTGATGATTTTCTTTCATCAATATTGGACATTTTAAAGGTATATGACTTATCAACTTTCATAGATCTCAAAAATCCAGTACTAAACTTTCTAAATTTTTTGAGCAGTCGAGTACTACTTTCTTACAAGCCAGTTTCTTATAAAAAAACGTATAATATCGGAATGGAATCGATTATTTAACTGAAGATTGCAACGTCAAATTGCTAGTCCCAATTATACGCATTTGGTTGTAGGCTATCGTACCTAATGTTAATAAGCAGGGTAGTATTCTGATAACCAAAAATTTGAGGGAATTTCTTATGCTGGGACCGGAGACTGCTAAGTATTGTCAGAATTGCGTCTTTGAAAGCACACGTTTTCATTGTGTATTTCAACCAGAAATATCGACGTAGGGGTTTCAATACTTATATTCAACGGTTGTCAATTATTCATTTTTGTCTGTCTGCGTAACACTGCAGTGTGTTTCATCAACTGGAATGTTGTTGATAGGAAAATCTTAGGAAAGCTCCAGTACTGAAATCATGAAAAAGTTAAGAAAGTTTCGTTACTGGGCAAAATATGTCTGTTATAGAAAACGTGCATATCAGATCTGCCAGCCAAATGTCCCATGTGTATATTGTTAAACTACCTGAAGTTATTAGGTAACATGATAAGTACATTATAATCAAAAATTTGAACATGGACTATGAAGTTATCAGTTCTTTTGGCAAAATTGCTTGAATATGATACAGTATTGAAGAGCTTTTAGGCAAATATGATTGAAGCCTGATTGATTGATTGATTGATTGATTGATTGATTGATTGATTGATTGATGTATTGATTGATTTATTTATTGACGTATTGATTGATTTATTGATCTATTGAGTGATTGATTGATTGATTGGCCCTTTGCCTGATTAGCGATTGATCGACCCTGATTAACTCATTTATATTATAGGTGCGCGATCATGGTTCTAATTCATTGAACAGCACCGTTCCAGTCTCAATTTCAATCTTGGACATCAACGACAACAAGCCAACATTTGCTAACGAGACCTATAGCATATCAATAACCGAAAACCTGCCTGGAGATACTCAGGTACTTATGGGATAGATCAGAGCTATTTGATTTCATTTTGGGTCATTGCCTCCAAAGCCAATGTCACCGTTTACACAACATCATGTTTCTTTGGACTTAAGAGATCTCAAAATTGTGTCTATATACCAGGGGTCGGGAACCTTTTTGGCTGAGAGAGAGCCATCAAAGCCAAATACTTTGAAGTTAATTTCTGTGAGAGCCATATAATGTTTCTAACATCGATTATTTACAACCAAATACATATTTCTGTATGGGTCATATTGTATTTTTAGCACTCAGTAAAACCAAATACTTGAGTTTTTTTAGTATAGCCTACAACTTCTGGCTATGTTGTGTCTCAGAATCAGTTCTTTTCAGCCACTTTGTTGTGCTGAAGAAGACCAATGAGTTTATGATGTACTTTGTAGCACTAGTGCGACTTCTAAAGCTATTCCTGGTTAGATGGACCAAGTTGAGCGAGAATACTTTGTTTCTGACTTTTAAGAGTATCTTGGGAAATTGCTGATCAATCTGGGCTCTTTTTAGTGACATATTTGTTAGATCTCTATCTGCAAAGAAAACCTTGAAATGCAGTCTTCGATCAGTTTGCTATGAAGATAACTGTATTAAGCAATCAAGAAACATCGTTTCTGTTATATTTGAGTTAAGCACCTTCGAATCGATTGCCAGGTATTTTTAGCAATTCAGGAAGTGAAATCAATCGAGCATGACACTAAATGTTTTTCAATTCGCCATTCAATGTATCCGTTCTATTTATCAATGCATTTTTGAAAATCTTAAGTTGTAGAATTTCAGTCACATAGATCTATTCCTAGAGAGTAAAATGTATGATCTACCTTACTTTTTACAGTATTTTTATTTGTTAATTTCTATAAATTTCTGTGCTACTTAGAACTAGTTATTCCTCAGAATAGTAGCATTTCAGGCTATTGTATTCTTTAGCACGAGTTGAAGGGCTGCAACTACTGTGGACATCCTCATTGAACCTTATATGTACATGCATGTATGCATTGTATCAGCAAGTATTCCACTGATTGTTGCACTTGACCTTAACCTTAATGCATGTCTTTTTCATCATTGTTTCATATATTTATTAGGTGCTTGTACTAAGTGCCACTGATGGAGACAATGGAAGAAATGGAACTGTATTTTATTCCATCATATCTGGGAATGAGCTTGGAAATTTCTATATTGGAAGTAAGTGATCAATGTTTATTATTTTATTAATTCATGGCTAAAATAGTTGCAAGTCAGATTAAAGAAAACAAACATGACCAGAAGTTGAGCAAGCTCTTTCTAGTTTGATTTCAGAAATTCAAATTTTACCATAAGCGAGATTTCTTAATGGCGTTACTTACGAAGCATAGACTAATCTCTGTTGATGTTTCAAACGCAAGATTAGCACTCACCTGAGACTTTGTTACTGTAGGAACAACTGGCGTTTTAAGACTTGCAAAATTCTTGGATTATGAAACAGTGACGAGTTTTAGTCTAAGAATTCAAGCTGTTGATGATGGCACTCCGTTTAATCGATCATCGATTTCTTCTGTTTCGATCAATCTTATTGATGTCAACGACAACATACCAAGGTAAAATTTTCTCAATTTCTTATTTATTCATTCATTCATTTGTTTATTAATTCATTTTTTCACTAATTCATTTGTTCATTAATTCATTTGTTTATTCATTCATTTGTTTATTTACCTTCTTTTATTTTCTTCCTTTCGTTCATTTATCTGTTCAGTCAATGTATGAAGCTGTGATATTCCTGTTATGTCTCAGTATCAGAACACACTTAGAGAACAAAAGTGTTTTGTACAACAACAATAGTTAAGGATGATGATTGATATTAATTAATATGAATTAGGATAGAGAGTTACACATAAGTTTAGACTACAATGATTTTTGATTTAAATTTTGTCTTTTTTAGATTTCAGTCGCCATCGTATTTATTCTATGTAATGGAAAATGCACCAATAGGCTACCGAGTTGGTCATGTGACTGCAATTGATGATGATAAATATTACAACGAAATATTCTTCAGGATTTCTAATAATATCATTGCCAATTCGATTTTCCGCATTTCGGATGGAAATGGTACAATTACCCTTAAACAGAGTCTTGATCGGGAGAAATTTGACAAATATGTTTTCACTTTGGTAGCTTTTAATAAGGACCAGAATGGCAACGAGTCTTTAAAGTCATCAGTTGAGGTATATTTTTTTACTTCTGTAATGCATTACAGATGAAATTGAAATAGCTGAGATCTTTAATGAATTCTTCACCAACATCACAGACACAATTGATATTACCCCTAGTACATTATAATGTTTCCATTATTGTTTCCAACTTCGTGCTTCCTGTGGTTAATCTTTTTTATTAATAAAAAACAATTATAACTATACAACAGAAACGAAAGCGATGTAACTCTACTGTATCGCCCAAAGTAGAAAAAGACACTAAGTCCTCTGGTCCTCACTTTGGATGGCCCTTGCAATTATAGCATTTATTAAACAACAAAGCAATAGACACGAGATGAAAAAAACCAGAATGATGGTTTGGTACCGTAATAATCAATGGAGAATATAAATGTAACTTGATACAATAACATTAAATTTGGAATAGAAATGCTTAATCATGATGCTCTTATAATTGCCTCTTCAAGTACCTCCACGATATTTAAGCTCATGTCATATTCAAGGAGATGTGCTATTTTTCAATTACATAGTTAAAGCCTTCCATCTTCCATTTCTCTTATATCGATTATTTTTCAATTGGCAGATAACTGTTAATGTCATGGATGAAAACGACAACATTCCGATATTCCATCCGCCACTTTGTTGCAACGTCTCTGTGTACGAAAACGTCGAAATTGGCACGACCATCGTTCGAATTTCAGCATCCGATGCTGATGCTGGGCTAAACAAACAGATTTCATTCGAAATTTTCAATGGAACTCAAATTGGTGCAGTTTTTGTTTTAATTTAAACAGCTACTTACTTTCTTAGTTCATGCTTTATCTCACTTTTAACATTCTTTAGGTCTCATTTAAGTTAGGGCCTCAAATATGTGCGGACAGATCCGACTCAAAAATCGTAACCATGAATCCTTACGTATGGAAAATGCAGACTGGAAAATAGGACATGTCGGTTTATTAAAAATGGATTAATCAAAGCTAGCACAATTTAATATATGTGCTTATGGTATATATTAAAGCTCATTGGCTTTTAGGTAACATTATGGTTTACTGTTTAAGTTTTAGTGTAGCTTACTAGTTCTTCATTTCTACCACGCCCATCGCGAAATGCCTCATCTACTTGTAGCATAATCATAGTCTTGTAAATATTTTTTCAGCTCTCATTTGAATCACTTATCCAATTATTTATATAACCATGTGCTGAAAATATACTCCTTCTCTAGCCTCTGCATGAAAAGGAGGTCTAGTGCACTTTGGTTTTGATCATTTACTATGCTTGTTACTTAAGTTTTGTCGAAGAAAAAGTTGAAGCACCGGCCGACAAGACGTTACAGCTACACAGTTCAATACAGCATCGGTAAACTTGGTAGAGGCCTGTGTACCTTTAATCCTCATTTTCAATGTTCAAACTGAGACTAGGCATAACTGGTCACTTTGAAACATTGCAGGCAAAGACATTGTCTATCAGGCTTCATTTTAATTCCAAGTTTCTTTTCTGCTACTTTTTATGTATATGATCAGTTATTTTGTTTGCATTTCAATTCTCCTCTCATTACAGATGATTTTAAAATCGATGTAGACACTGGTGATATAAAACTTAAAAAATCATTGAACCGTGAAAGAATTGACTATTATGAATTAATTGTCCTCGCAAAGGATCATGGTACACCTATGATGTCATCTAATGCCACTATTCGTATAACAGTTTTGGATATCAACGACAATGCGCCAATATTTGCACCTGTTAACGTATCCACAGTTTCGGAAGTAAGTTAACCCCCACAATGCAACACGCATGACTACTTACACTGGGTTCAAACAGTACTTAGGAATTTAAGAGATGTCATTTTTGAGTATATCAAGGGGGTTTTAAATGATGTCCGTATTAGGTATAATTTCAATAAGCATCTCTGAACAACATGAAGCACAAATGTAGGTACGTCCTATGTGTAGTTCCGCAGACAGTTCTGAGAACAGTGGAGTCAATTAGTAGCAAGTGTACTGCAATGGTGAAGTAAACCATTAGGAACCAAGTACAAAATCTTCCTAAGTATTAAATTATTTATTGAAAGTATTGATTAGTACGTCAATCTCTATCGACCTTGAACAATGATCATATCGATTTGTTATTTTACTGCTTTTGGTTATCGATTCATTAATAGTAAAGTTTTTGTGTTTCATAAAGCACTTCATGTGTGCCGAATAACTTCATGTCGTTTTTTGCATTTAAGGATACTGCAATTGGCACCGTTGTTGCAAAAGTCTGGGCGACTGATGGAGACATTGGTACAAATGGAGAAATCCAGTACGAAATCTTAGCAGGGAATGAGGATGGCTCATTCACTCTTTCACCAAACACAGGACGGATTAAGATTGCCAAAGCTCTGGACTATGAGAAGCGACAAAGCTATAGCGTATGTTATGTGTTCTTTGTTGCTCTTTACCAGCTTGGCCCTTCCTTGAAAGGGAGAATCTTCCATAAAGGAGATGACTATGTATCATATTTGTTAGGGAATCATAATTTTTAATTCGAAATAGATCTGAGTTCATTTGTGCCCTTGTTTGTCAAATGTCTAGCCGGTTTACCGTACATAGTACATTTTAGAAAGGTTGTATATAAATGGAAATTTAAAGAGATAATTTCAGAGCAGAAAGCTTTTATAAAAGCAGATAATATTTCCATCCATCTTTTTTAATTGCTGTCTTGACAGATGTTAGTAACTTTAGATATATAGTATTCAAGGATTTCCTTCAAATCTTAAATTTACTTAATTATCGTGTTTATTATCCCATCTTATCATCCAACTCTTCATTTAACACCAGTAGCAGACATTGGGGGAGGGGGTAATCGCTTCCAAATAATTCTAGACAGCAATAGCGTTTTAGGGCTTAGTAGCTGAGGAGGAGGATTGCCCCTCAGCTCAGCTGATTTTCAGGGGCTCTCCATCAAAAACTTACTAGCTGAAACATAGGTTAATAAGCACATAATCTAATTACTATGGAATAATGAAAATGAATTTACAACACTTTAAAAACCTGTCCCATATATACAATATAAACTAGGGTATCATTTTCTTGGCTTCGCTCCATACTCTATGGTCTAGTTTCCCCCTTCCCCCCCCCCAACAAACCGTCAAGTGCGCACCACTGTTTAATGTTTGTTATACTTATTTCCATTTGCAGTTGCGTATCATTGCTCGTGATAATGGCACTCCAAGTATTTCCTCTATTACCACATTGCAAGTCAACATCACCAACGTTAATGACAACATTCCAAAATTCGTTGAGGTTTGTAGCTCTTTGTTTATGTCTGTTTCATCAGTTCGATTGCCTGCGTTACGGAGAGTTGAATAGCCAAAATTTTTCCAACCATCATGAATGAAACAGCTAATAAAGTACGTCTTATTGTGACACAGTCAACATTGTTTCTACATGCATTTGTGACATGTAATTTGAAAAAAGATGTTCATGGTTCATGTGGGACAATGTCTTATAGATTGTTTTGTTGATATCGTTTTTGTAAGGAACCTGGCTCAAGGCCTAGTAGTAAAAGTTTCCTAATAGTTTCTTAGTTTCATGAAGAAAATTATATTGGAAAAGAAAACATAAAGTATAACATTGTCTTTTGTAATGTCCATGCAACTTAACACATAAAACATACTATAGTGGAAAGTTGTTAGAATCCGCGGAAGAAAACAGGGATTTTCGAAACTGTGAAAAATGATGCAGAAAGTTCTAAAGTTGCTCAACTCTTTCCTTGTAGTTCCAAAAGATTCTTAAATTTTAGGGTGTCTAGTACCTGGTTTCTTATAAATCTACTAAATCTACTTCTTATAAAAAGCAATCGTGTATACTTGCCACAGTGTACTGCACCTTATACCGACCACACAACACAGGCGCACGCACACGCACGTGCGCACAAATACACGCATGCACACGAGAAATAGGAAACAAGATCTCCTTTTTCTAGGACACTGCTTAGTTGATAAATGGGATCTTTGCAGATAAGCCTTAAGTCAAACTATCGCATGCGCATTAAGATCAATACTAAAATACTCTGTGTGTGCCTATGAGCATCGTTCTTGCTATTAGCTATTGCTATTGCTATAATGAATTTCCGAAAAAGATCGCATTTTAATGAAGAATTATACTCTTCAAGTGGATTATGGCTTGCATGTTGGCCTTTCCCCTATATTTCATTGAGTAACAGTGAAGTGTGTAGAAATAGCAATATTATTCTGACAAGAGAAATACTGTTAGGCTTGAGGATAGTGCACAAAACGTGTCTTATGCGTAGCTTAGCAATGATAATAATAATGTTAGTTTTCTAAAACTCTATTTCATTCAAGAACAATTTAAAATTATAAATATACATCTCACTACTTTACAGGCAACGTATAATTGGCATGTTTACATATAATATAAGACAATGGAAGTAAAACTATATAAAATAAAGTAGACGAATGTATAATGAAGAGAGAAAGTGAAGAGTCTGCTCTAGAAGTTTAATAGGTCGGGGTTCATCCACGGCTTGTTTCTTAGGCAGAATATATAAGTCAGGCGTGCAACTACGGGTTGGGTCTAGTTCCCTGTCCTTTTCCTCAAAAAGGTAAAAGTGCCATTTTACCTGGAGGATTTTTGTAACTGTTTGTTGCAGTTTTGTTAAGTAAATCTGCTCATAATCTTTGTTACATATGAAAGTAACGAAATCCTTAAACTTCTATTACGTCTGTTTCGTTTCTAAATCTGAAAAATATGATTTTAAGATACATTCTCTTTAGAAAGTGTTTAGTATCCCCTTCTTTGTTGATAAAACCCCTCCCTGATGATACAACTCACTAATTGCTAGGAGTGTAGTTGAAAACAAGCGCGATGCTTCATTCAACCAAACACATATTGCTTTAAACGTTTCCTTTAGTTTGTCTCTTTCTGCATTAGATTGGAAAGTGTTCCTTGGGAGCTCGTTCATATTGATTATTCCTTAATATCTGATCACGGATTTTTCGAAATCTATGCAAGAGCCGTTTCATCGCTTTTCTCATATTATTTGATACATATTTCTAATTTCCGGGCAATACAAGTTCTGCTTGGTATAAATTCGAATCTTAATTAAACAGGAAGCTATTTACGTATCATTCAAAGAGAATTCGCCCGTTGGATCTAAAGTAATGACGTGTTTTGCCTCGGATGCAGACCGAGATCCAGTATATTACTACATTCACGGTAAGTTTATTTGTATTTAATGCCTTTGTTTCTGTCATGGTTGCTATATTCCTAACTTCCATCAACCACTGTTCCTTAGTGAAATTAATGAGGTTAAATTCTAAGACGTTGATTAAAGAAATCCAATTGCTTCCTGCACGTTAATTCCCTTTTGGTTTAAGGTGTGCATTATTGAGTCTTCTTTTTTGCGGAGTATACTGGAGTAGCGTTTGTTTAGGCTTGCATTTCAGTGGCTTTTTCTTATATAACTTTTGTCTCATGTGGGCTTATTTAGGGACAGGAGCACTAGAGCCACATGGCCCCCCAACTGTGCAAATGTTGAAGAAGTGCCCCCAAAATCTGAAAATATACCCTTTATCTGGTGAGAAGTTTATGAGCGAGACCCTGGCAAAATCACAATGCCCTTTTATCTCTTTTAACACAAAATACTGTTCTTAAACTACACGTTTTTTAATGAGAAAATGGTTAATAAGAAGGCAGCACTCGGCTGCTCAAAAAGTTAAGACAGTTCAGTACTGGAATTCTGAAACCTAAGAACGTTGATAAGTTGATGCAAACTTGAAGCTCCAATTTTCTCTTTTGTTTCACTTGTAAAGAATTCATATGAAAATCTGTTTACTTCAGTGTTATGTTTGTGTAGTGTCTATCTTTCTGTGGTAACACCGCAGTGTTACACGTTACAAAAACTCGTCTATTCTTGCTCTGAAATTCTTAAGAAAGTTTCAGTACTGAAATCATGAAAAAGCTATGAAAGTTTTGGCACCGCATTGACTAATCTTCCTTATAATGTAGAAAACGTGTATTATTCTTCATGGGTCTTCCCTACCCTTCGCTACGTATTACTCTTGCAATACGTACGTTGGTACAACAAGCAATTTTGCTTCGATGGAGTGTGACTCTCTAAACTGTAGGGTGTGATATAAGTATCGTACCCCTCCGCATGTGCCCTTCCGCATTTCAAGTACTTCCTACATCTCTAGTAACATGAGATATCAGGATTGCCTTGGTATGGGGGATTTTGAACTCTAATGACATTGACAAACGACGTTCATCATGTATTGATTAACTCTGATTATAGAATGGTTGAACAAAACGGTATTTGTTTGGCTAACTGATTATGTCATTGATTGGTTGATTGATTGATTGGTTGATTGATTGATTGATTGATTGGTTGATTGATTGATTGATTGAGTGATTGATTGGGTGATTGATTTATTGATTAATTGAAATGTCTATGAGTGTTATAAGTGCTTATGTTTTCACTGAGGTAGTACATTGATTCCATTTGATATATTCTTATCCAATTTTTTTAATCGTACTCTTCGACAACATCTGATGGAGAGTTTGACTATCATCTAGGCCTTTATTTCAGCTATCAAAATTGTTGATTAGTTTTCGAACAGAGTATTGTGTCAAATTAAAGCCCGTTAATTTGGAGGGTTTATCAAAACTTCCCGAAATCTGAGATCAGAATAGATATGAGTGAAATGAAGCATGACTCTAAAATCTTCATACAAAACGATCACAACTTCGTAAATTTGTTTTATGTCATAATTTTCTGTCTTTATCCAAATTTTAATTGCTAGCTATTTTTTAATTATCTTCCTTTTAATTGTGGAGGATCAACTCATTGACGTCATCAACATGGCAGTTTAAACCATTTGACCGACTTATCTTAACAATCTCTTTTGCTAAAAGGTCAGCCGAATCTAGATCTGTCCTGAGATCCGTCCGGAAAAGGTCCAGAATCGTATAATGACTCTATTGAGTCAGATTTAGAGTAGGTCACAGGTGTATACAGTTTGTCATATTGTGCAATTGCGCATGCATTTTGGTTGATTTTGATTACTGCTGTGATCAGGCTCACTATTAAAGGTCGACCATGTTAATTTTTCTGCTGGGTCTTAAATTTAGCCCCTCTTGGTCTATCATATATATACTTGGACGTGTGGCTGCAGAAGGTCGAACTATGCTAGCCAGCCGTACTAGGTCAAAGATAGTAGAAGCTTGTTTTTGACACGCAGTTCAGTGTCCGAATCATTTCAGTTTAGAACTGAACTATAAATAAAGCAATTCGTGATTAAAAACTATCTTGTCAGAGCAAATATTCTTGTTAAGGTAACTCAGAATTGGCTCTTGGTAGAACTCACACAAGCTTGGAACAAACTGATTTTATTGTCAACCTTATTTGCCAGCTGCCTTGAGAAATTTACCAGAAAAATTTTAGGCTTTAGTTGTGTTTTTGATTTTTGGCAAATAATGCTTGATTAACTCAACCCTAATGCTTGATTTTTTCTGGTATCTATTGATCATTTATTTCATTGATTCCCTTTCTACTAAATGTATTGAACATGTAACTTTACTGCAAATAAAGCAGTACATTTACACTGAACACCATTTCTCGATTGTGTGAATACACAAGATAAATTAAACTATAGTTAAATGATACGATTAGCATTTGATTATGATTGTTCTCTAAAGCTATTTTACATGGAAATCAGAACACTTAATGATATCCCACCCTAGGGCATGCGGAAGTAGGGGATATGGGGATATGATACCCCCACTTTTCGCAGGAGCGTCAGTAGTTCTTTGGCTCTTTGGTAAGAGCTGCTATAACCATCTTGGCTTGTCTGTAATTATGGTGCCTTGTTGAAACATGTCAATAAACCTCTTTTGCTACACCCCCTCCCCCCCCCTTACTCAAGGGTCCTTCGACACGCCAGTGATATCCACCTATAAATGAGCAACAATTGAACACTGTACATTTCACCCAAAATTCACTTATTCAAATGAGAAGAGTGGACCTTATAAGCAAATTTCCAACACTTTTCTGAATTCATATCGTTTGTAAACGTTGATTGAAGCATATTCTCTTTATATGTATTATATTCTTGCTTAGAATGATTGGAATTGAAAATGACATACTCTCGTAAAGACTTTACGAGTAAAGTGAATCAATTTACATTTGACTTCTCTTGATCGAAATGCATAGGATACAATCCTTGGAAAGTGTTTAGTTATTGCGACAAATTTTGTCAGAGCAAATATCACCAATATTCGCAGAACTCTAAATGTGTTCAATGCGGAAATTTTGCAATTCTGACTCACTTTGCACGTTATAACTTATTAAAACAGTATTGTGTGCATGAGAGCGAAAGTAAATGACGTCAGAATGCAATTGAGAGCATGGGATGATTTGGATTAAAGGACGAGATCCTGAAAATCTTCAAGTCCGTATTTTGTGGACTTAAATTGTCTTATTAGTGAGTTTTAGGAAATTTTTAGGAAATGGTTATACCCAATCCTATAAGTTAATCACCTTGATTAAAATCTCGATCCTTTCAATGCTGAACAGGCTGATGGTGGAGAATTATTCGTTTGCTTTTTGGCTTTTGACTTCTCAAGCTTTACGAGCGAAGAGCTCTGAAAGAAGGGTGCTTATCATCTATTGAAATTTCCTCGTCCTTTTTTTGCAAAAGAGTTAATCTTGAACAAAGGGTTTACGCTTCATAACCATTGCCATATAGTTGTACTACTTAGAAATACTCTTATCAGGGCATCTAATGTTCTTTATTTCCAGTCCAAATGCGGGAATGTCGAATACTAAGAAATGACGTAATCTATCGTCAATTGAGTTCCTCGTTGGCTTGAACTGAATCGCGGGAATTCCCATAAGGTTAGTGTAGTACGCATGCGTAGATTTGAACATCTGGATATCACCTGAGCATCTCGAAGCCATCACGGTTGATCTCATGACAAGATCTGTTGCTATATTGGACATAAAGGAAATATGATATTCCCACAGATTTCATGTTAATGCCTGGCTTTTGTTAGGACGTTCAACATTGCAGTGCACACCTCAAGGCGAGATCAGTCTGAGAAATTCAAGCTAGAGAGATGAGGACATCAGTTTTTGGAAACGTTTTGGAAAGTATGAGGTTTTTCAGAAGACCTCTTCTTAAAGCGAGAGATAGATTCTTTTCACAGATACAGTTGTACGATCCAAATGCAGATTTTGGAGGAAATGTTTCAAGTCACACTAGTAGTAATGTATTGAAAGAGGGACTTATTAGGGTTCAGAGTAGAGGCTTCAGAAGGAAAACAAACCCGAGAATGTGGAAGCAAATGTACGCAATTTTAGAGGAATCCCGGCTGTTTTTGTATGATAGCGAGTTTGATGTGACACCAAAGTTCAGTATCAATTTGGACGAAACCGTTGGCATATTTCGAGAAGACACGACACATTGTGGTGAAGTTTGCCATTGCATTCGGTTAACCAGCAGGTATATGAACTGTTCACTTTGTATCGAGAATGAAACGGACAGAGACTCCTGGCTGACCATCATGTTGACTGTTATATCGGAGAAACTTTTGTCGAGATCAGCATCAAAACACAACATTAGGTATTCTATGTACTATTGATAGTGGTCTAATGCGGTGCTCTGCCAGTATGCTTCAACACAGTTCTCTGGTCAAAATGATGCAAGAGGTCACGGTGGCTTATGAAAAGATGGGAATGAAGGACTGAGGATTCACACTGAACTTGTTATTATCTACGAGTTGCTGCATTTTACTCGGAATGATTACCCATATAACAGATTAGTGAAGTGAAAGACGGCCATCAGGGTGAAAGCACGTGAAAGCCACCATGCGGGAACGAGTTGCCTTGCATGTCCTGGCTGTAACCATGACATTTGCGTTTTCGCCACGCTGAAACTTCATACCAACTGTATTCTTACGTCATCCTAGGTGGGGAAATTGGTTAGAACTTTGAACGTTCATGGTATGCTAGTTGTTCGTGATAAACAGCGAGTTTTTCTTAAAAGTAAGCGAAATCCCATGACATTTTGTTTGGCACCCCACCCTCTATTCCAGCAGATTTCTAAGAGTGTCCAAGCAAATTTCTTCATCGTATGGAATTCCTTTGTAGATGTCCTACGTAACACATGACGTAACTTTTGTATATACAATTCAATATAAGGTATGCCCAGTACGCGGAGTTGTTATCTGCAGATATCTACCCAGGCATGCATTACGAAACTACGGAAATGCGACGCAAACTTTTGTTGGCATTTCTTATGCTAGCTCTCCGAAAATGTTGAATTTATTTCATTCGCCTGAACCTGTCTGACTTCAGGCTTTGGCCTTTGTGAATACAGGCACTCGTGATGGCGGCGTAAAACACCCCCAGCTGTATTACTATCACCCAAGGGGCATTGCTATCACTTATCCCCTTGCCCTATTATTACTTTATTTTAATGCCATAGGCAACTTTACGTTAGTTAGAAGTTGTTATATTTATTGAATAGCTCGTAGTAATTATTGTTTGCAAGCAGTTCCTACATTAGTGATTTATTTTAAATAAGAATTAATGTCTAATGAAGAGTTACATAAGCATTGTCTATCATTTTCTTTGTAAACTATTGTAGATATTTCATTTTCAGTATTTATTTTAATGTTTTATAGCAAGTCCATGTTAGTTTTTAGGTTCCATGTAAAATTGATTTCACACGTTTTAACAGATTGTTTTTTGCTTATGTGCACCTTGAAGGAACGGTTATGCTGCATAGTTCAAAAAACAAAGAAATTTGATAACCTGAGGTTGGGTTTGTTCGCGTCTCTCCACCCCTCGACGTGAGGAATCCACCAAAAAGCAAAAAAGTATTGGTACATGACCGGTGATGTTTGCAGAATTACTCCCTTAGAAGATTGTACTGTTCCTTCCGAGGAATCTCTTACAACACAATTACTACTAGTTATCGAAACCTGAAAATAGGAACTGCAAAACATCTCTCAGTTGCCACGAATACGGTAATATGCAGTCGAGCACGGATACGAGTTTTAAGTCGTACTTGTTTTTGAAGGAATCTCAAGGGGTGTTGGAATGGAATATAGTGCATCGCACTTAGTGAATTATGAATACACGTTCTTTTTATAAAAAAAGTGACTTATAAGAAAATAGTACTCGATTACTACAACGTTAGTAACCTTCATTACTGGATTTTTGAGACCCAAGAGAGTGATACAGATTTTAAATTCCAATGTTCATGCAAGCCCATGATTTCTTGTGTTTAACTTGTATAGATTAATTTCCTGCAGTAATCTATGTATTTCACTCTTATGCCTGCGCAGTACCTGTTTGACTCTGTAACACACACTACATTGTTACACAAACTCGAACATTCGTACCCAGAAAGTCTTGAGAAAGTTTAAGATCAAGAAAAAGCCAGGAAAGTTTCTATACTGGGCGAAAAAATTCTTATGAAAATGTATAGCTACTTTATATCACACCATAGGATCTAAATATTTAGCAACTTGGAGTCCTGATCTAGCTGTAGGCCAGTTCATTGCATATATTCTATTCTTCTCATGACGTAATTGGACAGGGCTTAGTTGCCTATGTGGTTAAACGTGCTCACTGCAAGCTCACTGCAATACAATCATATTCTGAAGTTGTATCACGGGATTGATCACATGAAGGAGCTTTATCAGACTATGGTTGAAAGCCCTCTTACCTTGAACGATTGATAAGACCAAATTTTCATTTTAATTTCATGCATAGACATGATAATGTATTAGCACAAAGTATCTCTCGCCATTGTAGAAAACATATTCACGTGCACAATTATGAAGTAGGTAAATATCGCTGATATCACGTCCTGACATCTTTTGCAAAAGCATGTAGAAATATTCGCGTACATATCTTTTTTTATAGGAAAGTCGTTTTGGGCTAGTATTGAAACTCTCATAGCTTTTTCATGACTTCATTGTTAGAGCTTTCTTAAGATTAACTGAGCAAAAGGGTTTGGGTCTCTGGTGTTGAACTTATCTACTGTCTTCAACAATCTAGCATTGAAACTTCTTGGCTTTTTATGCAGTCGACCAAGCTTTCCTATAAACTATTTAAAAACAGCGCGTTAGTTGATTCATCAACATTCATGGTTCTCTATGAGTTTAAAAGGTCTATCAATTGGGGACATTATTACTTTGTTAGACCACGTCATTATTGTGTTTCAGGGGAGAGGGAGAAGAATTACAGCTTCTATGTGTAGAATTATTATCCAAGTCAACAGCAGTGCACGGGGTGCTTGTAAGGAAGTTTTAGAATGACCAGAAGCTCTTATATTCCTACTTATGTTCAGAAAATATTGTTCAATTTTCCATTCCATATCTTCATTTCGCTCCTTTGGCGCCCCTCAAAAGTCATTATTTGGGGACCATGGCCCCCTGGTCCTATGCCACCACGCCATTGTCCATTTGGAACCGTTCCGTTTGGTTCCCGTGTAAACGGTCAGAACCAAATGGAACGGACCCAAAAGAGAACGGATAGGAAATGAGGCTGTGTTGATTTGGGGAAGGGGCTAATGAAAGATGGTTGCTTTGCTTCCAAGACAAATTTAGCAATTTTGCAGTCCCTCTTCCGTCCAGTTGGAAAGTTTCTTAGTGTTTTTTGCTACCATGGTGATTTTGACGCCAATTATAAGGAAAACAAATTACCGTGCATATTCTTTCTTCACTGTAACAACTTCTGGAGCCGTTTGGAACCGTTCCTGGATCACCGTGTAAACACGAGCGCTCTGGAGCCGTTTTTTTAACTGTTTCATTTAGAACCGTTCCGTTTGGCCCCCGTGTAAACAGAGTCTACATCCTAAAGTTGGTCCATAGGAATATGACTGTGTATTATATTAGTATCAAAACTTTGAAGATGGCTAGGCATATCTCAAGAAAATCCAACTTAGTGAGGGATTCGGTTAACTCAGACATTCGTTAACTTGAACCAAAGGGTCATACATATATGACGTCGTCCGGTAGGGGAGGGGGGTATTGTCAATACTTGATGTTTTATAACGTACGCTTAGATGGGGAGGGAGCCAGTTTCCTCTTGTCGACGTCGTCACAAGGGTTCTCGAAATTTTTACGAAGTCATGATAGTCTCTGAGAATATACCATCTAGAGGTTGCCTTGATGCTGATTAATTTTGCTGTCCTTTGATGGGTGACTGGCGAAAGGGACATAAAATTTGATTAAAATTGCCAATCTTCTTTAGATAAGTTCCAAAGTCTATCTAGGAGAAAGCGTCAACGGTAGCTGCTGCTTTTAAACTTGGTTTTCTCTCCGCTTTACATGCATTATTTGGGTGAAATGTGGGGAGGGTATCAGAATTCGATATCCTTCATCGCTAGAAATGGGGGAGGGGCTTGTTGAGATGGCCTTGCTCGATTATAGAGAGGGAAGGGTAACGAATTGCTCAAATATTGACGATGTCATAAACGTATGATCCCCAGTTTCCCGTTTCCCTTGAGAGTATGACGTAACGGGGTTCTACTGTTATTAGGAGAGATAATTAATGGGAGCATGAAAGTCAAGCCAAGTTATGAAGCTCATGCTATTGAGTAAATTAATATATATTCGTTTGCTTATTGATTGGAATTGATTGGAATTGATTGGAATTGATTGGAATTGATTAGGAGTGTCTGCTGGAAGAATGTCTGTTTTTTTAATTTGAACAGTCACTATGTTAAATGGTTTAATGCTGATGATGCTTTGATAGCTGTTAATTACGATCACCAAGATCATGATAGAAGATGATTGTAGTGAGATGCTGATCACGATGTTACTGATTAGTAGCGGATTTTAAGGGTAGCGAGGGGGCAAATGCCCCTCCTGAAGTACATTAGCCGGCATTTGGCATGCAGTGGGATGATTCTATCGACTAATATATGGATAGCATGGAAATCTATTTTTAAAAACTCGACAAACTTACCACCAATCCCCGCTTACAGAATTACGAAAACCCGCGACTGTTACTGATGATGATAAGGACATATGTGATGATTGTAATGGTGATCGTGGGGATCATGATTGTGATGTTATCATTATAATCATCATCATCATCATTACTATCATCACCATCATTGTCATCATCATCATCATCATCATCATCCTGTCTGTCTGTCTTTTCCTGTACGCCCCTTACGGGGCCTAGGCTGACCCTGGGGTCAGTGTTGCCTTCAAATTGTTTAGAAGAGGTGATTGAGTCGGTTACACTCAATCCACTCTGTTACCCCAACAGTTACTTATCAGAACTGCAGCCTGAAGCTGCTGTGCCTGACTTTCACTGGAGGGGCCTGGTTGGACAGTTTGCCACAGGTCGTCAACATCTGCCCCAATTCTGAATCTCTGCGAAATGAATCACTATCAACTTAAGAGCAGAGTCTCTCTGTGCCCGCTTGCCACCACGAGGAGGTCTCCAACCATGGGCTAGCCATCATCATCATCATCATCATCATCATCATCATCATCATCATCATCATCATCATCATCATCATCATCATCATCATCATCATCATCATCATCATCATTGTCATCATCATCATCATCATTATTGTCATCATTGTTAAAGAGATGTTTGTTCCAATGAAGGTATTATGTAGTTTGATAAGACCATTTTAGTCAACATTTTGACTACTATGCAAAATAGGTTTTAATATTGCGATCAATACGTGTAACAGAACCTCGCCTTTCTCTTCTAGCCGGAAATGAGAGACTCTTTGCAATCGATGAGATGTCTGGTGTGCTAAGGAATTTGCAAGTTTTGGTAAATGTCTAGAATTTGATATTTAAAGTTGGCAAATGTCTATAATTTATGAATCCTTGTTTGTTTCCTTTCAAGGTAACATCCCTCGCTTGCGCAAAAAGATTCCCTGCAATGTCATATCTCCAAAAAGAGACAAGTCTATTTCTGGCTGTCTAAATATAAACGCGTTGTCCATTTACAATTGGTGTATGTATATTTAGCACGCTACTCATTTCACAGGATCTAAAACGGCGCATTGCGTCTTGCTGGAAATAGTTTAATCATGAGCAATGATCGTGACGGAATTGTTTCATGTTCGAGGTTTTCTCCAAATGTCCAATGGATCTCCTGTGGAATAGTTACTGAATGTTCACATGACAAAGTAAGCTCAAGTGTTACCAACTTAGAAGGATGACTGTCACGAGGAAGTTCTGTTTGTTTGTTTTGGTGTATGCCAACAGTAAACAGTAGTAAAGTATGCAAACGGTAAACAGTAGTAAAGTAGATGGCAAACTGCCCTGAACAATTGTAATGGAGATAAGGACAAATACATGCAATGTTCTTTCAATATCTGAGGAAAAATTCATGCTGCCGTGATAATGCTATTGTTTGTATCTTATAAACGCTCCAAATGCCGCAGAAAAGTTTGCAAGAAGCCACACCGAGTGACAGAGCTCCAGCATACAGTAACTCTTCGTATTAGCCCCCTGGGAACTTATTTATTTTTAAATATTTTTGGGTGGGAGTTTATTCAAAGCGAGGACTATTTATTAGAGGGGCCTTTTAAACTCTTCTGATATATGCCCAGGCCCGTAGCCAAGGGGGCTTAGGGCATGGTCCCCCTGGAGTTGTGAAATCTGCTTCAGTGCCTCCCAGACAAATTCTATTCTATTTGTGTAGCGTCCTCGAGCAGTCGAAGGTTGCCTATCATGGGTCTCCATTTTTCTCTACACTGTGCCTTCCTTTTCAACTTTCCATATTCTCTAATGTTGGTCCATTCCTTGATGTCATCAATCCACATTCTTCTAGGTCTTCCCTTTGATTTTTTCCCATCTATAAATCCTTCCATGATGTTAACAAACAAATTTCGATTTGGACTTCTTACAATATGGCCAAAGAATGATGATTTTCGTTTAGCGATTTTCTTTAATAGAGTGGGTCTCTCATTTATTCGGTCATATACTTGCTTGTTCGCAGTTTTGCTTACCCAGCTAATTTTTAGTATTCTGCGATAGCACCATGTTTCAAATGCATTTATTTTCCTTGCTGCTTCTCTGCCTACTGTCCATGCTTCACAACCATATGTTAATAGTGAAAATATATACGAATTTAGCAGCCTTTTCTTTTTCTTCATATTTATCCCAAACAAATACGGTAGTGTATTACAATACTTTTACTTCGTTTTTGCATTTGTCAGATTAGGCTCGCTTGCAAACAGTTGCCAAAGAACACGTTTCATAGCAGCAAGTAAAAGGCATGCACACCATAGCTTGGATCATTCAATCCCGTTGTTTCTATTCTTCCTCGCCTCCCCCCCCCCCCATCACCTACTTTTTATAAAATTCCCACTTTGGGCAGAGTTCATTTTCCCTTGCGTCCCTCAGTGAAGTCACCCAGTGAGTGTCGGCTTGGCTTATGGTGACCAAGATATAAATTTAATGTCTTCGTTAATACGTTGACTTATTCGAGGACGCTTGAAGTGGTTGTGTTACCAGAACTGCTTTTTCATCATCCATCAGGCATGGTGCCACTTGAGATGGGAGCTTTTACCAGAACGTTTTTCCAAGAAATGCTTTTCCTCTCTATTTTACGTTGAATTGTAGATTTTTCCTGGATCCATGCCTGAGCTCCATGCTAGTCTGCCAGATTTTAGTCTGCATTTTTGCTATTCTAGAGGGTACATTTACAAGTTTTCTGTCATCTGGGACTCAACTATGGCGGGTCATCATGTGCTTGACGTACCTCTACCCCCCCTACCATTTTGAGGGGTGTTGCGTGTTATTTCAACAAGAAGGCCAAATGCAACCATTTATTTACTCCAACCGTACCAATACATACAACGAAAATGTTACTCCATAGATAATTTCAGTTTTGGCAGACACTGACGGTTATATATCGGGGGACAAAAAATACATCAAACATATGAGATCGTCTTCTACCCCCTCTCTACAAGTAATTAATGCGCCGTCCCTGAAGTCTTTATATTGCTGTGCTTCGTAGCAGAAGTTAGATATTTTCGGTCGTTATCAAAGATGATGCAAAATATCATATGCTTTTCGGTTTCGGTCACCTGACAACGTCCAGACCTTTTGCTAGTGTGTGGTATATCATCTGCACATTTAAGTACTTTTCAGCATTTTTTGACATTAACTGATGAAAGATTTAATTGAAAAGTTCCAAGTAAGAAACCAGAACATGCGCCTCATCATGGGGCAAAATGCGAGGTGGCTTCGACTAGAAACAGGAGTAGCATATTTTTGAAGATAAAGAAAGATGGCCTAGACATTCCAATTTCAAACTATTGTCTTTTATAGCCGCGCACGCAAAAAGTTACTCTGACGAGCTCGTAAACAGAGCTACTTTAACAGGTTTTACCTTCTATTATTTTAATTAGTTTCCTATAAGGTCCACTAATTTAGCCTTCCTTTTTACAAATCTTTTCCAAATGTCCTATAATCACGATATCCTTTGACAGACAGCAGCTTTCCGAAAGAGTAAACCACACATTTCGTATTTTAATCCTGGTCATTGCATTTACATTTGTAAAGGGATGCCACGTTGCATATGTGGAAATTTTACCAGATTTCTAATCTTTCCAATCATTGTTAACCATCCCCGTCGTGACGGCGTCGACGGGGATATATGTAGAAAACATGTTCACATATCATCGCAAGCGTCCCCGTTGCATCCCCAATGCCGTGACGGGGAAGCCTCACTTGTCACTTACGACCATATGGAAACGAGGCTTTAGGAAAGTGCTGTTGGGTTAATGCCCGCTGTTAGAGGTAATGCGAAAGAACAAGATAATTTTCAATTACTTAGAATCTATCTATAGAATTATTTACTTTTACTTCATTCTAGCTGGCGAGTCCTTATGATGTTGATTTAGTTTATTTTGTTTGTTTGATATGGAAGTAAGAAGATTTTTACTTCATTTTCTTTGCGTATCATTTGTTTATCTGTATCTCTGGCTTCTCGATAGAGATCAAAGAACCCATTTACTTTGCCAAGTAGTTTTAGGTTCTGTTCATTTTGTTTCTCAATATTTATACACACTACACCTTTCAGCAAATGGAAAATAATTCTTTGCAGAGAAGCAAAGTTAGGAAACGAATTGATATACAACTTTGGTGTGTTGTTCGTGTTGCCGAGGATTTTGCTTGGGTCCTGTAGGCTCAGGAGATGCTTCTATTATCAAGGAAACTTAATTGTGTTTTTAGGACAGAGAGGAAGCTCAGCTGTATTCATTGACAATAGAAGCTACAAATTTAAAGGTAATCCTTTATGCTCCCTTCAATCTCCATAACAATAGTACAGCGCAAAGGTTTCGTAAAGTGCAAAAGTTTGCAACCGTCTCGTGAAGCGCAGAGGTTCCGTAAAGCGCAGAGGTTGAAATCTTCCTGTTGAATGATCAGCAGAATGTTATTTCCCTTTTTACTAATCACTGTGCACATTTCTGGCTTTCATTTCAGCTGAGATGGTAACCTCTTGGTCATGCTATGTACGTAAGGTTACACCAGTTGCACAATTTACTCTTTATCCAGTCTTATTTTAAAACATTTGTGTCATTGTTAAATGAGGCTCCCTCCCTGTGTAACACTGCCTGAGGAGAGATGACCCATACATCACTCTTTTGTGGTTATTCCATCTCGTATTTCTTGGCACATGCCTCCCCAGTGGTTCACTCTGGTATTTGATAAGTAATCCAATACTTAAGCCCACGTTTCTCCTCCTACATACTCAAATCTTAAAACCAAAGTTTACCCACGTGCTCAGGTCTTCTCGATTGCAACCAATTAATTCCCCCCTTGTTCAGCACATGAATGCATAAACCTCTACATATATGTAAATATATACGACGGTTGCCATCAGGTCGCTGGCGACTTTTGGTGATCCTCTGAAGAAACAATTCCAATTCTATTCTTTTCATTGCTTTTTCTTTAATTAAGTTGACACATGGAACATCCCAGTTAACTTTGTCAGCAAATCCAACTATCTTGTTGTAGCCTTCCTCATCTTCTTCCTACCTCTACCTTCCCTTGCATAATGTCATTCTTCCATTCCACCAGCTCGTATTGTGTATCTGAAGATTGTCAGAGGTGTTTTAATGGTCATGCCTCGTATGGAAGTTACTCATATCTTCTAGAACAGACCTATTTGTTATCCTTGCTGTTCATAGTATTCTCAGTAATCTACGCTAGCATCACAGTTCAAAAGCACATACATGCAAACATACATACACACACACACTCACATATATATATATATATATATATATATATATATATATATATATATATATATATATATATATATATATATATATATATATATATATATATATTTATATTTATATTTTTCTAGATCCAAGGAAAAACTCCAACTTATAAAACATTTCGGCAAAGCCCTGCATCAGTTCTGACATTCCAGATACATGCAGCGCATATATAGTAATGAAACAAAGGAACAATATATAATTACTTGACGACAATACAACACTCTACACAATAAAAACACAATAAATATATATATATATATATATATGTGTGTGTGTGTGTGTGTGTGTGTGTGTATATATATATATATATATATATATATATATATATATATAATGTGTGTGTAGGTGTGTCTGTCTGTCTGTCTGTCTGTCTGTCTGTCTGTCTGTCTGTCTGTCTGTCTGTCTGTCTGTCTGTCTGTCTGTCTGTCT
Source organism: Mastigias papua (assembly GCA_964019165.1). Classification (NCBI taxonomy): domain Eukaryota; kingdom Metazoa; phylum Cnidaria; class Scyphozoa; order Rhizostomeae; family Mastigiidae; genus Mastigias; species Mastigias papua. Next base: position 10,346,959 of record OZ025278.1, on the reverse strand, counting down.
GTCTGTCTGTCTGTGTTTGTATATGTGTATCATACAAACGTACATACAATGTATATAAACTTGGTTTCATTTGAGCCTAGTTCTCTATGTCTTTAATTTTTTCTTTTGCAATCTTTCCCATCCTATATTTCTCTGTTTGATTTCAGAAGGAGGATAGCGTGACAAGATCTAGACGTGATACCGCTTTGCCAAGCTCATGTAAGCAATTCAATTTTGTTCATTCGTCACAAAGGAAACCTGTGATTAACTCTGATTCCTTTAGCAACTCTTTTGCTAGTTCCTCTGGACTGGCTGGTATCAAGCAAGCTCTTGTTCTATTTTAGTGGCATATTCAAGGCAAACTGTTACCATCCAAATCGCCGATGAGAATGATAATCCACCAGTATTTACAAGAAAAGAGTACCGTGCTGGTAAAATTTCTCCTTAGTGATGTATCATCAAAAGATCATTTGATTGTCATGTCTTTGTACCGTAAATGGAAATGAATCAGAAGACGTTCTGAATACTTAAGGAGAATAAAGCTCTCTTACACTAAACCTCGTCTAAGATATTTGGAAAGAAGGGTACCTTTCTGCATCTTCTAATAGAAGGGTGAAGTTACATTTGCTTGTGTATCTACTTGTCTCCTATGATGAAATCCTTAATAGTTTTATTCTTCTAATCTGTAGCGGATCTAGGGATTGCCCGTGGGCCATGGACCTCCTAAGCAATCAAAAGTTCATCATGACTTTACAACCGCCTTTGAGTTAATATGCGATTATACCCAAAACCCCCCCCCCCACTACTCCATGGCAGGTTCGCCACTCCTTTCAACGTTTCTAGCATTTGCTTGATTAAATTTCTGTTTAAATAACTTTGCCCTTCGACGTCTCAGTTGTGACCTCTATTATAATAGTAATAACACATCATTACTATCATACTATCAGTACTACTAATATATTAGTAGTACTGATAGTAATAACACATTTTTATAGTAGCTAATCTACAGTTATTACCAATGTACTTTGCTAACTTTTACAGCAGGGCCTACTGTAAATGAAAACCTGCTTTAAAGGAAAGAAGCAAAAAACTGTATATTAAAATATATTGCAATAATGAACTAAAAATTGTATGAAATAAGAAATGTGCATAATTTGTCACAATGACAAATGACTGACTTTTAATTTTAAAATGCTGCTCTTTATTGTCACTTGCCCAAGTAAGTGTTTCCAAACTTTTGCTCCTCTGACTTGAAAACTTGATAGGGCATTGGTCCTTGCATGCTCTAGATGGATCTTATTTGTTCCTGCAGACCTTGTACTCTTTTGGTGGATTTGTACTGTACGCTTGAATCTATCTTATAGCTAATGCTGCTTCTTTTTTAAATCAAGGAATCTCAGAGAATGCTAAATATGGAACAAGTATCCTTCAAGTTGTGGTAAGCAGTCTGTTTATTCCATGCATTTTTATAGTTAGTTTATAAGCGATAAACATCCTATAAAATTGTACAATGAAAAATCTACGCCAATTAAAATAGCAAGTAGACACGGAAAGTTGACTCAAAGTTTAATGTTAAGATGATCTCAGCTTTGCAATGATTTTGGAACAGTGGTCAATGTGACAGTGACACTTCAGAAGAGGTTACTATCGATGACTAAGAGATTACTTATTGATGACTTTCTGACTTTTATTCAACATGTGAACCTAGCCAAATGCAACCCACGCTTTCGTGCAGTGATCTTATGCCTTGTTAAGGGATCCCCTATCGAGGGTGCGAGACATCGTTCCAAGGGGTGCGAAAAACATATGTCTTAATGAGTTTTTGTGTCATTTGTCATGTCATGAATGATAATGATAGTATCGCTCTGTTTAGAACTCTTTATATGATGTTGCCACTCAAACTGTTTCTTATTACAGAGTGATTTGTTTCGTCTTCTTTTAGGCAATCGATATCGATATTGGCGAGAATAATAACATATCATATGTTGCTATCGACAACAGCAACAACAACAATTTATTTCGAATAGAGAGAAAAACTGGGTGGATTGTATCCGCACAGTCTTTTATTGGAAGAGTTGGACAGAATTTTCAATTGAAGATATTGGCCGAGGACAATGATGGAAATATGCCAAATTTTAATGATACAACCATTGTCAATGTAAGGCTCGTTATTTGCAGACTTCGATATTTTGGTCTTTATAAGTTGGCTTATTTATCAGCTCACGTGCCCAATTGAGTAGAATTATTAAGTGATCACATGATTGAGTCAACAGAATAGTGTTCTCTTAGATAGTTGAATCATATTGCACAAGTCCTATGACTCAACTTTCCAAAAGACACAGCAGCAAACGTCTAAGTGTTTATGACCCAATGGATTTGTTAGGGGTGGAGCTTTCTGCTGATAGGCTTATGAGTCCATGAGTTCGACTCCTCCCTGTGTAAAGAGTTCGAGAGATCGTTTTTTAAGTAGGATGGTCCTTGTATATATATATATATATATATATATATATATATATATATATATATATATATATATATATATATATATATATATATATATATATATATATATATATATATATTTATATATTTATATATATATATATATATTTATGTTTGTATATATATGCTATAACACATATTTGTAAATATGTTGAATACTATACATTTTTTTCTAATTCCTCTGTTAAGATCTTCGTACTGACTGATAATCAGAGAGTGGTTCTAACGATGAAAGTTAGTCCGCAGATCGTTCGAGATAATATCAATGAAATTATACAGTAAGTGAAACTATACACTTCTATATCGTGGATTGCTAAGTAAGATGATACTTTCAATTAATTTACTCTAAAATGGATTGCAACAAGACATTATGTGTGTTCTTTGCATTACTTAACAGACTATTAAATTTTTTGCCATAGCTATATGTGACGCCTTCCATTGTACTAAACCACCTTTAAAAGAGATCTACAGAGTGGATGCCCCAAGTTTCTCCTTTCAAAACCATTGATTATGGTGGTTCTCTTGTTCAAAAGCTTCAGCAGCTATATATTATAGATTATTGGGTGACAAACTATCTACACCTTCAACCTTTGACTCAGGCCCCCCGAGAAAACCCTCTACTCGAATGAGCTCCCATTATAGCAGCAGATTTTGTTGATAAGCTTCCTTCCTCTCGAATAGGCAACCACAACAGATGATGGAAGTATCGTTATATACTGGGCCTTACTTTTAGGCTGTTATTTTCTATTATGAATAAAGGGGGCATTGAAAATAAGTTTTCTATGTGGTATGTAGCAGAAAATTTTTTATTCTCCCCCTCGTAAAAAGCCAACCTCGAATAAGCCCTCGTGCCAGACGATCAAAGTAAGTAAACCCTCAGGGGATAATTCGAGGAATCACAGTACCTAGCTTAGTGATATCATTTTGTAGCTGATCAGCTATAGTACTTTCACATTGTTTGCACACCATGTAAACGTTAAACATATTTATCTAATTGCTTCATATTCATGTTTTATTGCAACAGGGGTTTGGAGAATATCACTTCATTTAAGATTAATATCGATGAAATCCAATTTTCCAGCTACAATGGAGTATATGACACTACCAGGTAACCTGTAGGATACGGTTTCATTACTATTGTGTTTGTTCAGGGACACTGGAGCAGTGGAGGGGCAAGGGGGGCCAACAGAAGCGACAGGGTACTCAAGACGACATGTGAGTGAGTGAAATGAAAAACTTGGACTCTCAATTTAATCCTATGGAAGTTTATTTGTTACTTCTTGATAATAATATTATAAGATGATATTAGTTTCATAACTATGTTTGTGCAAAAAGGCACTTCTGAACCACTTGCCTCATTTAGAAAAGAACTGGAAGGGCGCTTGCTCCCCGTGCCTCCCTCTCCTACGTCCCTGCATTTTACTGCTATTGTACCTTGCAATCCGTCATGGATGATTTGAAAAGAAAATTCTTAGTAGATAATACTGTTGTCTGGGTAATTTGCAATGATAAGATCAGCACATGGAGAGATTTATTGAAGCCGATCCTTGGTTGATTTTTGCTTAAGTCCACTTCTCTGGTTATTTTAGCAGCATGCCAGTAGTATTTCAGTGGTGCCCTCCTAAAAGTCCCCAAAGGGGCCCTTCTAAAGGGGCCATTGTATGAACTACATCCACGATCACACCCAGAAATTCTTACATATGTAGTTGTATGTAGTTATACGTAGTTGTATGTAATTATATGTAGTTGTATGTAGTTATATGTAGTTGTATGTAGTTATACGTAGTTGTATGTAATTATATGTAGTTGTATGTAGTTGTATGTAGTTGTATGTAGTTATACGTAGTTGTATGTAGTTGTATGTAGTTGTATGTAGTTATACGTAGTTGTATGTACTTATATGTAGTTGTATGTAGTTATATGTAGTTGTATGTAGTTATGTGTGGTAGTATGTAGTTATGGATAGTTGTATGTATTTGTATGTAGGTGTACGTATGTAATTGTATGTATGTAATTATAGTGTAGGTGTATATATGTAGTTCTATGTAGTTATGCATAGTTGTATGTATTTGAATGTAGGTGTATGTATGTAAGTGTATGTATGTAATTGTAGTGTATACTCTGTCTACGTTGCTGGACCGCTACGGGTTTATCCATGCCACGGGGCTGCCCCCTCCCTATGTTCTTTTTATGGGTGGGCTCTTGGTTGTGCAATGGGAAGGGATACTGTGAAAATATAAATACAAGCTTGAGTAACAGTTAATTCATGTAACGATACATAAAATTTGAATTTGAACTCAACGTCTTAGCTTTCGAAAAGTTAGCCTAGATATCGGTTTGGGAGACTTCAACATGGAGTGGTTACCACATCTCAATGATTGTTTATTAATACATTAGCTCATCACTTCATCGGTTGGTTTGACTAAAAAAGACAAATACAAATTGTATCCCTCCATCAATTCTTCTGATAAAAGATTTTGATTCTCTTTTTGATAGTACTGATCTGGTTTTTCATGCTGTGGATCGTGTGACAAATACAATTCAAGACAAAGACTCTGTTATACTGTATGTTATGATACTAATTCCATTTTCTATTCCTCTCAGTAGACCGCACACCATTTTAGAAAAACGTCATTTCAGAATATCTTTCAAGGATGTCTTCACTATTTCGATTACGCTGCTTGATCATATACCGTAAATCCTTGAATTACCCTCTTCGAAATAGCCCCCATTGGAATAAGCCCCCGTACCAGAACTTCCAATTGGTAGTAAGTGACCATCGAAATATTTATATATATTAGTTAACTTTATAAGTCTCCGCCAAAAATAGCAAAAATAAAGAAGCCCACAGGGGCTAATTTCAGAATTTGCGGTAGTGGGTATATGACATTCTGTTCTTCTCTCCTCCCTCCGTTCTCTCTTACTTCTTATCAGCCCTTTGTCCTTCCTCCTAATTTAGAATGATAATATTTTCAAATAATAATCTTATTTATGCTAGTATAGGTCTACTTTCAGAAACAAGTGTACAAGCCTGAGTCATTTTCATGATATTCCATTGCTGTATGTTATGTGTATTATTTTACCTAATGCCTAGTCAATCAGTAATTGAGATTCTGTTTTCTAATAGAGCCATTGAGAGAAATCAAGTGATATATCAGGCGTTTTTCCAGAAGTGGAAAGTTCAATCCGTCAAGGTGTGCTCTGGCTTTTCATTGTGTTCTTCCTTTTCAAAAAGTGTAATTAGATCCAGTTACAGCGTTCCTGATTTCTTAACAATAAAAAACACACTGAGCTTTCAATCACGTGTAAACCCCGTTTAAATGACCCAACATTTTACCCAAAATGTACCCAACATTGATCTTAGGCAAAGTGATGGGTCGTTTGAACACCATGTTAGGTCATCCAGCATTGACAATCTGATGCTTGATGAAATTTGCTCGGAGTCAAAAATGTAGGACGAAGGCAGCCAACAGTCCTATTTTTCACTGTTGGATGAAATGTTGGGTGGTTTGAACATGTCATCATTTGTCAATCCAACATTAGAGAAATTTGATAGTTGAAATTTTGCCTAAAATGTTTAAATTGTGCTTAAGCTATTATAGCCCATTAGCAGTTACATATAGTGAAACCGAGGTCACTTTTAGCAATAAATAGAAACTATTATAAGCCGCAAGAACTGATGAAATCGAGGTCATTTAGCTGTGAGAGATAAATAAGTTTTAACTTTTCTTAATCCCATAATTCTTTGTGGTTTCTACAATTGCCGTAGCAGTTACCCTCACAGTTAACGATCACCGGAAACATGCAAGATGGAGTGCGGAATGGAATAATAGACTTACATGAATAGAGGCTTTTTCATCTCAAAATACATTTATCAGTGCTTATGAGCAATAATTGCATTTGGTTGGAAATTTTGAAGTACCTCATTCTGTTATACACGCTTTTTATTTATAAGGAACCTAGCTCAAGGCCTAGTTCCAAAAGTTCCTTATTTCTGGACCTCCAATGATCAAATTTTAGTACTAAAAGCTCCTTAATAGTTTCTCAATGTCACTTCACCCTTAGTGCCATAAAATTGGTACAGACACAAGTAAAACATTGGAATTCTGAATTTTGCTTTAATTTTGGCAATAACATAAGACCAGAAACAAGGAAGGTAGGAAAGACGTTTTATAAATAATAAAGCTTAATGTCAAAGGCATACTCAATGAAACACTTTAACTCAAACATAGCAAACAACCTATGCGGATTTTGGCTGCAAGTGAATGGAACTGACTTCCAAATTCTTGATTGTTTGCTGTTATAAAAACTTTTCAAATTGAAAAGTTCCTTAGGGAATTTTTCTTTGGTAGTATAAATTCTCTAAATATTTTGGAATTCTACATAAAGGTTCCTTATAAAAAAAGCGTGTACTCCATCATTCCATGTTTTCAGGCTCAGCAATCAGCATTCTACAATACGGTCCTTACTTGTGGAAATAATCATCTCTTTAACTTGCAATTAAGACTTCTACTACACAGTTTATATTTCATAAGAGAGTTTTCTGTTGCCCAGTACTGAGACTTGCTTAGCTATTTCATGACGTCAGTACTGAAACTTTCTTGTGACTCTTCTAACGAGAATATTCGAGTTTGTGTAACACTGCAGAATTACACAAACTGATAGGCACTAACATTGCAGAAATGCATAGGTTTTAATATGCAAATTAAACAAAGGGGATGATGAGTTTTCCTGAAAATTGGAACTTCAAATATATGTAACGAACCCAGCATAACTTTCCAATAGAAAATTAACAAATACAACTGCATGTATTTCCACACTTCAATTATCGTATATTCTAAATTCCACCAATAAATCCCACAAACTCCATATTCTAACTCTTCCATCTTTTCCTTCCTCAGCACTCCTCCCTAGGCTCCCTAGTCCACAGACCTTGCTCCTCCACATGTGCATGAACTTATCAACTTTCTTAAGCCTCAGACATCCAGTACTGCACTTACGTACCTTTTTGAGCAGCCGAGTACTGCATTGTTGTAGACCATTTTCTTATAACAGAATTCATTGTGTATTCAGTTACTTCAAAATTACGTAGTTAAAGCCAATCAAGTTGAACTTTCACTTTCCCCTGCTGACGTCTTCCTACAATTGGTAGATGTTATCCAGATCAGCCAATGAATCGCATTTTGTATTTTCCTGTTTAATTCAAGAAGTGTTCAAAGATCTTTTCTGTTATCTACAACCCGTTAGAAATTACCTCAACATTAGATTATTTAAAGGGTATCTTTATCGAGATGGACTTCGTACATCAGGATGCCCAACAGTATTGGAATGCTGGCTTCCTCTTGAAATTCGATATGTTAAGATTACACAATAGATCTATTCTGTTCAAGGAGGACTATTTACAGTCTGTTTCTGCTAATCTCTGTATAATCCATTATTTATTTTTCACATACTTAAAGGTGAACGTTTCTCTCTTTTCTCAATTACATGTTTGGAATACGTTGCACATACTTTACCACTCGGAGTTTCAGTTTTATGTTCCTTAAAAACATTGCTTAACGTGCAATTTCAACATGTGGGTAATGATGAGTATAAAATATTAGACTTTTTGTTCAAATGTCTCAAGATTTTTCGGGCCTTTTCGTCTGTTAAATGTTATTTTCTATATTGCACTGTAGTAAATTCCTATTTGATTCTGCATGTCTTTTGAAGTTTTGATAGTATCCCCAATAGTTACTTGAAATGACTTTATAATTGAATACCGCCCTAGATAGAAGGCCTAAGCTTTGACAAATTACAATTGCAACAGTTGATTTCCGTAACCCAAGTACACGCTTTTTTTATAAGGAACCTAGCTAAAGGCCTAGTTCTAAAAGTTCCTTATTTTCGGACCTCTTTTTATTAAATTCTAGTACTAAAAGTTCCTTAATAGTTCCTTAATTTTCACTGCACATAGAGTGCCACAAAATGGCACAGACACTAGAAAAGCATTGAAATTCTGAATTTTACCTGTACTTACGGCTAGAACTCAACCTAAAAAGCACAAATGCGACAAGAAATAAGTTCTATATATGCAAAAGCATAATTTCAATCAAGAAGTATCATGTCTGTTCGATTGATATCATACAATGTAGTATAATCTTCACTTGTATCTGAGTGCAGCACTCGGAATTTGAAATGAAAAGTTCCTTAGGGATTTTTCCTTTAGTAGTATAAGTTCTTTAAATATTTCGGCCTTCTACATGTAGGTTCCTTATACAGTGGTTCCTTATAAAAAAAGCGTGTATTAGCTTTATGCCATGCTACAAACATTCATTTTAACAATACCCTATAATTACTCCATTATAGCTATCCCATTTCATTTGTTCTGGATTCAGATTGTAACATTTAGGGAAATTGTATTTTTAGCTCGAATTGAAGAGCCACAATTATTGTGGATATACTCAATAGACCTTATATGTATGTATATGTATGTATGTATGATTTATCTATTTAATTATTTCATCTTTCTCGCTTTGTTGAAAGGCTGTTGTTGCGCCGACATCTGCTCCTTTCCAAGATGATACACAGACAATACTGATTGCCGTTGCTGCCTCTCTTTTCTTGATTATTATCGGGTTTGCGTTTGCTATTTATCACATCAGAAGAAAGCAAGGAAGGAAATTGAAAGCAGCCTCTGCCTCATCAAAAGACTCAGGTATATTTTGAACCAACGCTTTGCTATAGTGTATCTTCTCATATACATAGGTCAGCTGTGTTTGATTATTTCAGGTGTGCGTAAAAAGTCTTTGGTTTTTAGTCGATTTAGGACACCTTGTGTGCAACCACTACTAAAAGGTATATAGTCAAAGTAAAGACCCAGCTTGAGGAAAGGCTCCAAGTGCACCGCTCTATCCTCTATGCGAAGAGAAAATGTAATGTCATACTATGAGGGAATACTATGAGGGAAATATGTTATTGTCTTAGATAATATTATGTTTTTGTTAGATGCAACAGCTGAACTAGAACATATGCAAAAATTGCGAAACATTGTAAAAGGCGGTGCTACAGGAAAAGAGAGTGGTAATAGTTATTTGCAAAGATCACTGAGCAAGGCTTCAGAAAGGTTTGATGAACTTTTTTCGTCCTGTCTTCTAAAATTTTTGCATAACAGTGATACGATAACATATCATTTAATAGCTCAAGATCTAGTACGTAAACTTTCTTATTTCTGGACCTGTTTTGACCACATTGTGATACTAAAAGTTCCTTAATAGTTCCCTAAGTTTAACTACACGTTTAGTGCTAAAGACATTGTAAGCATTGAGTGTTGAGATAGAATGCTATGGGAACAGTGCATTTCATCGAAAGCCACTGTATGGAACACTTGCTTTGAGAATAATACATGATTGTTCCTACGAATTTGGTTTCTTAAATCTCGATTGTTTGCAGTGAACACGATATTCGAAATGGGAAAGTTCTTAAGGCATTTTTGTCTTTTTGTAGTAAAATTTCCTTAATTTTTTCGGCGTTCTACATGTACGTTTCTTACAAAGTGGTTCTTCATGCAGAAACATCTGTAATAAGACAATGGTGTAAACATTGTAATACGGTAAAAAAAAGGTACCTAGTTTTAAAGTTTTATCAGAAAGAATCTTTAGCTTCCATCTCCATATGTATTTAATTATATGGAAGATAATTCAATCTATTGTTGATGATTTACTTGGTTCTAAACAGTGCATTTTGACAGAATTTTAATGGAATTATATTTTGATATTTTTCAAGGTTTTACCCAATGTGGATCGAGCCAAAAGACGATAATTTTGATTCGGCGAGGTACTTTTGCCACTTTTGACAGCAACGTTTTCATTTGATTATTGTTAAGGCGTTTGTCCTCTTCTCGTTCATAACTGTTTGTAAATCATGGAAAATGTTCCTAATTCAATCAAATAATATGATAAGTTTTCCACCTGAAATCCCTTTGATATAATATTTTTCGTTTCCAATCAATAACTAACCTCTTTAGTTTTAATATTAATCATATTTGCTAACAACACTCTTAACTAACAATTCCTGTTGAATGAACCCCCCAAATGAGCTAGTAATTAACAAACTCTTTAGTATTTTGCCTCAAATTCATGTAAATTTATGCAAATTTATACAAATATATCTAAATTATTACTGTTTATGTTATTATTGCAATTGATATTTTGAATGAAAGCGCAGCTCAGCTCCCATAAACCATGTGATATCTACCCGCATTATTGAAGTAGTGTGCTCAAGTTGCAAGAATGTATGCACTTTTTTAAGTCTGCAGACATAAAATAGAAAACTTCCATTTTGCCTTTTAACTTTCTTGTTAAGTTGTCAACTAAAGTCTGCATCCCATATTGGCTATATACGCTCTCCATCTTTAATTATTTCGAGTTTGCTCTTTTTTATCAAAGGTTTTATCAATAAATTCCAGATAAACTTGACATAAAAGACAACAGATTTGATTTAATATGATTTTTCTTATTTTATTGTTATGTCATCTTCCTATTCCGTTCCATAAAACACTGTTCCTTTAAACTTTCAAATTTGATAATTTTAGTTATTAAAACATTGGCAACAATATGCAACTTCCTTTGAAACTTCAAGAAACGACATTTATATCAATAAATTGATGTTGTAAATTTGATGCTAAGATCTTAAGGCTGGACCATTTATTAGCTTTTGTAACATACTTTAACTCAGCCTGATATAATTTGAATTTTTTCAATTCATGAAAGAAAAAGAACTTATCATGATTTTTATGCAGATAATGTTAAGTCTATTTTTATAAATCAAAGATGGACGAAGGTATTGTGTCATTATTATCAACTTTGACATAGTTTTTCAAACTATGAGTTGCATTTTCATCCTAAAAAGACTTTTTTTAATAGTGATTCCCTTTGCTGTTAAAATATAATAGTAATAAGAGAAAGTCATGCGTTAAATTTCTTTTAACGTTTTGAAAATCCCCATTAAATTTCTTGATTCCCATCTAACTGCATAAATTCCGCTTTCATTCAAGACCATTACTACGGAGCTTTCACGTAAAGTGGTGAGAATTTGATAAATGCAGCTAAACCTATATCTTGTTGTTTTATAATACTTTCAATATCATATGCATTTTTGAACTTTGAATAAGTTTAGTTTTAAATAGCAGTTTTCATGACTAAGCCAACAACTTTTATTTTTTAGTTTAATCTGCGCCCGCAAAGTATAAACAGTATTTGTTAATAGATAAATTCTGAAAATTTCTCATACTGACAAGATTGACACTTGTTTACATTGCAGTTAAACTTAATTCACACACTCTCAACCACGTTTCACTGGATATTCTTTCCTTCTCCAGAATGGAAATTGCTATCAATTTTGTGTTAAACATTTATTGTCAATTTGTGTTTAGAGATGTTTCCAATATGACCTTAAGTAGTAAGATCAATATTCGTGATAAATAATTCGAAAATAAATTAGGTTTGGCTTATGATTACTGGTGCTTGCCATTCTTTTTTCCAAGCATGCATATTTCATAACTTTTTTTGTTAATCGTATAGCTGTTCCAGAAATACTATCAAAAAATAGCGGTAAAGATACAGGACTCCGAATTGATATCACTTTGAAAGAGTGACATTTCATGTTTTATATTTTTAGTTCATCTGCGTCATATTGTGAAGAAAATAAATCAATCAGCAATACAAGGGTGGGTTTTTAACTCTCATTATTCTATCTCATGATTATCTCTCAGGAATTTCTCTCATGATTGCCTCTCGTGATTTTCTCTCATGATTATCTCTTATGATTTTCTTTCAGAGTTTCCTCTCACAATTTTCCTTTGCTATAACATTTCTTTTATCGTTTCATCACACGTAGGAATATTCCATGATCTTACTAGATCTCAGATTTGTCTGCGAAAAGGACTGTCTTGATTTCAATCTCTCCGCCACGTAATTTCAGGGGATTTGACTCACTGACTAACTGAAACTGAATGACTTCTGGTATTGCTGATTTAGGCTGTATGCCGGGATCGCAGTGTCAAGAGACAACAGACTCAAGAGCTTTGCCCTATCGTGCAGATGTTTTTACAACTGCCTGCTTTTGTGGCTCACCTCTCAGCAAGTGTGCTATAGTCATATCTTATCATGTCTGCTATAGGCATCTTGTGACTGATAGACACTTCCCATTTCCTAGGCTCGCCTCATTCTTCAATCTTTTTCCCTCGATATTACTTTGGAGTATCAAGGATCAGGATATTCTGTACTCTTTTTTCATATCATTTCTTCAGGTTGCATTTCAATTTTATATTTCTATACGTATATACTAAAACCAGCATATCTCTTGCAGACCGTAGCTACTGAGATATTGATGATGTCAGATCCATACATAGGCGAAACAGTTGTAGATTATTATGAAGGTGAAGAAGACGATTGCTATTACAGCGAAGATATGTCTGACATGTATGATTCACAAACAGATGGCGAAATTGATCAAGGGAGTGGGGTAATTGCTGTTGCTACTGCGTTACAAACTCTTTCGAAAGAAGAGCTCCTCCTTAGGGCATCACTGCAACCGACAGCAACACTTCAATTGGATGGAATTAATGTCACGTCAATATAAGTGTGAATTACAGCCTTGCGGAATGTCTTACAAGGACTATGGCTGTTTGCACAAACTTGCAACCGATTGTCAGCTACATCAAGCTAGCCCTCTTATACCCAACTCAAACAAGCTTTGTGTCCGAAGACTGCAGTTGTGATTTAGTGGTGGGTATATCACCACATATGACCAATCAGCATATCTTCCTTTAGACCGTAAGGTCATATGATCAAATGTACTTCCAATATCAATAGGCCCTATCCACTTATTACAGAACATTTTCAATATCGATATCAACAGCCTTGACTGCAGACTGCTACACTTCAAGATTTCTCAAAAACATCAGTTACAATTATTTACGACATACTGAATTTCCATGTCCATTTCTATTTAAAACATCTTTATTATCATTAGTATATTTATTAGCTATGAAAATTTTAGATCTGCAACACCCTGGCAAATATACTGAACACATTGTTACTTATCGCCTATCTTCACCTATATTCTAGATCATAATTTTAATTACCATCCATTTTCATCTCACACCGAAAATCTCACAACACAACCTAGCTCGCATTGTTTCAGTTTTATCCACCAACCACGGACATAACGTTACTCTTTGGACCAAGATCGATCAAGTGAAGTTGGGGAGACTGTCATCAACATGCCATGGTTATATTCTCATCTTCTGAACTAGAATCGATCAAGTAGCTCCTGGACTGATTTTTCTCAAATACCATAGCCATAGCTTACCCTTCTGAACCGAAATCGATTGAGTGCAAAGTGGGCTGATTTTCTTGAACATTCCAAGGCTACAGCATTGAATTTTTCCCAAACATCCATCTCGCGAACAGTTGCCTAATTTTATCCAAAAATACAAGACCTATTCACTTATATTTTGAGCCAACATCCCAAACTGACACTTGGGCTGATTTTCATCAAATTGCCAAGGCTATAGCCTCATATTTTAAGGAAGAAACCATCAGCTGAAAAATGTGCTAATTTTCCTCAACACACATGCTATAGCCTTACATTTTCAACCAATCTCGATCAAGTGAGAAGGGATATAATTTTAGTTACAATACCAAGGCTACTACCTTACATTTTTAACCAGTGCCCATCAACTGGCCCTTGAGCTGCGTTTCATCCATTACAATGGATATAATATTGCATTTTGAACCAAAATCCTTCAACTGAAACGGGCTGATTTTCATCAGAGACCAGGGCTATAGCCTTACAATTTGGGGCAAAACCCATCAACTGACAATTGGGCTGATTTTCGTCAAATACCAAGACTATATCCTGCCAGTTTTTTGGCAAACTCTATCAGCTGAAACTGGACTGATTTTCATCACATACCACGGCTATAGCCTTATATTTTGAACCAAAATCCATGAACTGACCCTTTGGCTGAGTTTTATCCTATACAAAAGTTATAACCTTGCATTTTTAACCAAAATCCCTCAGCGGACATTTGTGTTCACTTTCATAACTACCAAGGCTATGGTTGAACAGTTTGAGGCAGAATCCATCAACGGACAATTGGACTGATTTTCATTAGGTACCAAAGCTATAGACTTAACGTTTGAAGAAAACTCCGTCATCTGTCAATTTTGCTGATTTTGTTCAAATTAACAAGGCTATAGCTTTATAGTTTGCAGCAACATCCATCAGCTGTTGTCAATTGGGCTGATTTTCATGAACTACCAACCCTATAGGCTTACATTTTGAAGGAAACTCCATCAATTGCCCATTGGGCTAACTTTTACGAAATTCCTTGGCTATAGCTCTACGTTTTCAAAGACATCCATGAAATGACAATTGGGCCAATTTTCATCAGATGCCAAAGCTACAGGCTTACATTTTGGTAAAAAGATCAGCAACTGAACATTGGGCTGATTTTCATCAAACACCAAGGCTATAGCCTTACATTTTCAAAAAATCTCTATTAACTGCAAATTGGGCTCAGTTTCATCAAGAGCCAAGGCTATAGCTTTAAATTTTGAACCACCACCCTGCACCTAACAATTGCCTGAGTTTCATGAAACTACCAGGACCATAGCCTTACATTTGCGGAAAACTCTATCATCTCACAATTGAGCTCACCTTCACCCAACTTCATGCTTATAGCCTTACAATTTCACACAAGATAGATCACCTGACACTTTGGCAGACATTATCTACCTGCCAAGACGATAGCCTTGCATTTCGAAGACAACGTTTCAACTGAGAATTGGGTTGATTTTCATGAAATACCAAGGCTATAGCCTTACATATTGAAGAACTTTCAACTGAAATTTGGGTTGATTTTCATGAAATACCAAGGCTATAGCCTTACATATTGAAGAACTTTCAACTGAAATTTGGGTTGATTTTCATGAAATACCAAGGCTATAGCCTTACATATTGAAGAACTTTCAACTGAAATTTGGGTTGATTTTCATGAAATACCAAGGCTATAGCCTTACATATTGAAGAACTTTCAACTGAAATTTGGGTTGATTTTCATGAAATACCAAGGCTATAGCCTTACATATTGAAGAACTTTCAACTGAAATTTGGGTTGATTTTCATGAAATACCAAGGCTATAGCCTTACATATTGAAGAACTTTCAACTGAAATTTGGGTTGATTTTCATGAAATACCAAGGCTATAGCCTTACATTTTGAAGCAAACACTTTTAGCAGACAAATGGGTAAATTTGTATCAAATATCAAGGCTATAGCCTTATAGTTTGAAGGAAAAACGTTTAACTAAGAAATGTGTAAATTTGTATCAAATACCAAGGCTATAGCCTTATATTTTGAAGGAAAAACTTTTAATTGAGAAATGGGTAAATTTTTATCAAATACCAACGCCATAGCCTTACATTTTGAAGGAAGACCGTTTACCTGAGAAATGGGTAAAGTTTCATCAAATACCAAGGCATTAGTCTTACATTTTGAAGGAAGACCGTTTACCTGAGAAATGGGTAAAGTTTCATCAAATACCAAGGCATTATTCTTACATTTTGAAGGAAGACCGTTTACCTGAGAAATGGGTAAAGTTTTATCAAATACTAAGGCTATAGTCTTACATTTTGAAGGAAGACCGTTTACCTGAGAAATGGGTAAAGTTTCATCAAATACCAAGGCATTAGTCTTACATTTTGAAGGAAAAACTTTTACCTGAGAAATGGGTAAATTTTTATCAAATACCAAGGCTATAGGCTTACATTTTGAAGGAAAGAATTTTATCTGAGAAATGCGTAAATTTTTATTAAATACAAAGGCTATAGCCTTACATTTTGAAACAAACCTTTCAACTGAGAATTCGGCTGATTTTCATCAATTACGAAGACTATAGCCATACAGTCTGATGGAAAAACCTTCAACTGAGAATTCGGTATATTGTCATCGGCAGCAAGGCTATAGCCTTACTTTCGAAGGTAAAACTTTCAACTGATAAGTGTGTGCATTTTCATCAAATACCAAGGCTATAGTCATGCATTTTGAAGGACAAACTTTTATCTGGGAAATTGGTAATTTTCATCAAATACCAAGGCTATAGTCTTGCAGTTTGAAGGAAAAACTGAGAAATGGGTAAATATCTATCAAATACCAAGGCT
This sequence comes from Mastigias papua, assembly GCA_964019165.1. Lineage (NCBI taxonomy): Eukaryota > Metazoa > Cnidaria > Scyphozoa > Rhizostomeae > Mastigiidae > Mastigias > Mastigias papua. The sequence goes on along the minus strand of OZ025278.1, from coordinate 10,330,271 downwards.
ATATTCTTATATCTTAAAGAAAAAACTTTTAACTGAGAAATGTGTAAATTTGTATCAAATACCAAGGCTATAGCCTTATATTTTGAAGGAAAAACTTTTAATTGAGAAATGTTGGAATATGACTCATATTACAGTGACTGACGGATCATGCTGCGATAATTGTTTTGTTAGGATTTATACCTTTTTTTTATATTTTGCTTCTCGAAGTTAGTGTGTGTGTTATGTTATGTTCTGAATAGAGAAGAGCCTATCACTGTCTTGAGTTTCTCACATCAATTTTAATAGGTTATGGGCCCAGATCACGTATAAATATCTAGGTTCTGTGTGTCTGAATTCGTTTCCTGAAATATCATTCCCCACGATGGCGGCGGAAGACACTGGATTTAAAGTTGAGAAACTGAAAGGAGAAAACTTTCATAGCTGGAAGTTTCAGATGAAAATGCATCTGATTGGTAAAGACCTATGGGATATAGTGAATGGAGCTGAAACATTGAATGCTGATGCTACAGCTGAACAGCAGAGAAGATTCAGAAAACGGGAAAATCTTGCGTTGGCAACTGTATGTTTGTCTGTCGAAACGAGCCTGCATATTTACGTTCGTTCTGCTAAGACCGCTAAAGAGGCCTGGGATAATCTTGAAAAGCATTTTGAACAGAAAACTCTTTCGCAGAAAATATTCTATCGAAGAAAGTTATACTCCGCTAGAATGGAGAAAAATACGAAGATGATCGACCACGTGAATTATATTAAAACACTCGCTGAACATTTGGAAGCAGTGGACGATATTATCGTTGAAAAAGATTTGGTTATCATTTTAATAAGTAGCCTACCTGAGGAATACAATTACTTAATTACAGCGCTGGAGACAATTGCCGAGGAAAAGCTTACGTGGGACTATGTTCGAGATCGACTGATTCATGAACATGATAAAATGTATGGGGAAAGCGGAAGTGACACAAAAGTTAAAACTGAAAAGGCTGAAACGTGTCAAGATGCGTTATTAAGCAAGAAGCATGGAGAACAGAGGAAATCACACAATGGGAAAAGGTTCCTGTGTCATTATTGCAAAAAGCCTGGACATTATGCGAGAGATTGCTACAAAAAGAAATCTGATGTAAAAGTCAAGTCACAAAATGTTTCTGCAAACATTGTCAAAGTAAAGCATGATGCTGCTGAGAAACCGGGGGTTGCAGATCATGACGATATTGCCTTAGCCGGGGGTAGTATTTCACCTGATAATAGTAATTGGTGGATTGATTCGGGTGCTTCGCAGCACATGACGCACGACAAAAAGGGAATGGATGATTATGTCACCTTTAAAAATCCCGTACAAGTCAGAATTGCTGATAACACCATTCTTTACGCCTATGGTAAAGGAAACGTGCATCTCATAGTTCACGATGGTAATAGACAGGTAAATATAACATTGAAAGACGTACTTTATGTACCGAAAATACGGAACAAATTGTTGTCACTGCCATCAATGACAGAGAAGGGCGTTGAAGTACAATTTAAAGGACAGTCATGCAAGATATTCATTGGTGAAGACATGTACAGTATCGGACATAAACATGGGAAACTTTACAAACTGAATGTAGAACCCGAACATTCATGTTGCCTTGGATCTACTGAAGTAAACAAGGATATAGGATTATGGCATAATCGCTATGGCCATCTTGGGTATGACAACCTCAAGTTGTTACACAACAAATCCATGATTATTGGTATGAATTTGATGACAAAAGATCAAGTTAAGAAAGATTGTGAATCTTGTGCCTTTGGAAAGCAGAATCGTCAGTCTTTTCCAACGAAAAGTTCACACCAGTGTACCGATGTTTTGGAGCTCATACACAGTGACGTTTGTGGCCCCATGAGTGTACCTTCAGTGGGAGGTTCCAGATACTTCGTAACATTTATTGATGACTTTTCCCGCTATACTGCTGTCTACATGATGAAAAATAAAAGTGAGGTTTTAGAGAAGTTTAAAGACTTTGTTGTTTTGTCTGAGAATTTAACTGGAAAAAGGGTAAAGAGATTAAGATCAGACAATGGTGGCGAATATACTTCTGAGGAATTCAAGAAATACTGCAGAGATCATGGTATATTGAAAGAAAACTCTATTCCGTACACACCGCAGCAAAACGGAATTGCTGAACGCATGAACCGTACAATAATGGAAACAGTTAGGTCAATACTGTATCATGCTGGTCTTCCTCTAAGTTTTTGGGCAGAAGCTGTGTCTACAGCCGTGTATATTAGAAATAGATGTCCAACATCTTGTTTAAAGGATAAGACGCCATACGAATGCTGGCATAACGAGAAGCCAGATGTTAGTCACTTTAGAGTGTTTGGCTGCAATGCATTGGCTCATGTCCCTGAAGAAAAAAGGACAAAGTTGGACAGAAAGTCAATGAAGTGTATCTTTGTTGGATACCCTAGTGGTAGCAAAGGATACAAGCTGTTTAACCCTGAGACAAAGCAAATGATTAGAAGCCGTGATGTGATATTCATGGAGAACTCATTTGAGAATGCTTTGCAAATAAATAAAGTGAATCCAAAAGAACTGTTGACTACCAACAAGAGCTTAGAGCCTGGTGTTATACATTTTTGGAACACTGATGATCCACATGATGATGATTATGTTTGTGATGATAATACTGAAAATACTGAAGGAGAACAGGAAGTACTGCAAAGACGATCTCAAAGGAACAGAGTAGCTCCTGAGAGATATGGATGCATAACTGGTGAATGGTGGAACTATGCATCACTAGCTACTTCTGATGATGACGAGCCAAAAAACATTGTTGATGCCTTTAACGGAAAGAATGCTAAGCAATGGAAGGATGCAACTGATAGCGAATACAGTTCCTTAATAAAGAACAATACTTGGGAATTAGTTGAGCCACCTGAAGGGCAAAATATTGTTGGCTGTAAGTGGCTGTTCAAAATAAAACGTAATGCAAATGGAAGTATAGGAAGATACAAGTCTCGTCTGGTTGCCCAAGGCTTTAATCAAGAATTTGGTAAAGACTATGATGAGGTATTTGCACCAGTAGCAAAATACAATTCGATAAGATCAGTGTTGGCAATCGCAAATCAGTTTGATATGGAAATTCATCAAATGGATGTAAAAACAGCATTCCTCAACGGTAATCTCGATAAGGAGATATACATGCAACAACCAGAAGGTTATGAAAATAAGGAAAAGCCGCATATGGTATGCAAACTCAAGAAGAGTATTTACGGGTTAAAGCAATCTGCAAGATGCTGGAACATTACACTCGATCATTATCTCAAAGAATCCGGATTTGTCCAAAATCCTGCTGATCCATGTGTTTATTGTAAAACTGAAAATAAGAATGGAAAGAAATGTTTGGTGATAATTGCTGTTTATGTGGACGATACAATTTTAGCTGCAAATGACGTAGAACTATTACAAGCAGAAAAGAATGAATTGAGTAAAAGATTTGAAATGGAAGATCTTGGAGAGATCCACTACTGTCTAGGAATGACAATAAAGAGAGACAGAAATGCAAAGGTTATGATGATTCATCAAAAGTCATACCTTGAAGCTGTGCTAAAGAAGTTTGGAATGCAGCACTGCAAACCAATTTCTACTCCTATGAACCCTAATGCAAAGTTTGAAAAACTAACAGATGACGATAAAACAGTCAACAAAGGAGAGTATCAAGCAATGATCGGTTCACTTACGTACGCATCTATTGCAACACGTCCTGATTTATCAGCTGCAGTGGGAGCTTTAAGTCAATTCATGAATAAACCCGGACCACAACATGTGAAGGGAGTAAAGCGAATATTAAGATATATCAAGGGAACATTAAATTATGGATTACGTTTTGATAGCTCATCAAATGCAGAATTCAAGCTTTATGGATACTCAGACGCAGATTGGGCTGGTGATATCAACACAAGGAAGTCGACATCTGGGTATATATTTAGGTTAGGAAGTGCTACAATTTCCTGGAAGTCAAAAAGGCAATCTGTAGTGGCGCTTTCATCAACTGAGGCTGAATATGTGGCGCTATGTTCAGCAACACAAGAAGTTGTATGGTTGCGAAGACTATTAGCTGGTATTGGTTTTGTGCAAGAAGAGGCTACAACTCTTAATGAGGATAATCAAGGGACAATAGCATTAGCAAAGAACCCTAATAATCATTTACGTACAAAGCACATCGAAATTAAATATCATTTTGTACGAGAAGTAGTTGAAAGGAAAGAAATACAAATCTTGTATTGTGCTACTGATAAAATGATTGCGGATGTCATGACCAAACCATTACCAAAGACTAAGTTCGAAGAATTTCGATCTGCTATGGGACTTGAACTTTTAAATTGATTTTATTATAGTGATAAAGGACTGTAACATTCGTCAAGTGGGAGTGTTGGAATATGACTCATATTACAGTGACTGACGGATCATGCTGCGATAATTGTTTTGTTAGGATTTATACCTTTTTTTTATATTTTGCTTCTCGAAGTTAGTGTGTGTGTTATGTTATGTTCTGAATAGAGAAGAGCCTATCACTGTCTTGAGTTTCTCACATCAATTTTAATAAGAAATGGGTAAATTTTTATCAAATACCAACGCCATAGCCTTACATTTTGAAGGAAGACCGTTTACCTGAGAAATGGGTAAAGTTTCATCAAATACCAAGGCATTAGTCTTACATTTTGAAGGAAGACCGCTTACCTGAGAAATGGGTGAATTTTCATCAAATACCAAGGCTATACCCTTACATTTTAGAGTTTAAACTTTCAACTGAGGAATGGGTAAGTTTTTATCAAATACTAAGGCTATAGTCTTAAAGTTTGAAGGCAAATCTTTCTACTGTGAATTGGTTGATTGTCCTGAAATGCCAATGCTATAGTCTTACAGTTTGAGAAAATCCATTAATTTCATCAAAATATACAGGCAGTAATTGTTAAGTTTGAATCAATGTCAACCAACAAACGTGTGGACTGATTTTCTTGAAGATCAGGCTGGCTGACTGCCTTACAGTTTGATCAGAATGGAGTTCAAGCTAAACCTGTGACGGTCTTCACCAATAAATCGGTATGACTTCAGTCTTCTAGGGAATGTCTTTGATGTGTTCAAAGTGCTGTGTTAGCCGCTATACACCTATATCTGGATGAGCTTCATGATACAGGTTGAAGTGTAGAAAAAAGAGAAAAAAGAAGAGGCTGTATGGAAGTTGCTGTTTAATGTCTAAATTGCAACGGCTATTCTTAAAAGTTGCAAATTGAATGACAACAAAGGGGTTCGCATAGTGAGTGCTGTCTGCTGATGACTTTGGAGAAGATGTTTAAAGAAGAAATTCTGCTACCATTGCTATGTTAGCTTCCAACTTGAATATAGACTTAAGGATCGCTCATGAGAATAAGTGATGAACTGCTATCAGTGCACAGGGTGATCGAAAACGCAGATAAAGTTCTGGTAGCAAAATGCACTACTTAGAATGGAAGATAGTTAAGAACGAGAAAACTTCCAATACTTGGCAGTTGGTGCAGATTAGCTGACACCTCTTTTTCAAACAGGCCACTGTGCAAAACGCAGATTAAATTCAATTCAGTGTCTGTGTTAGGGGCCATTCAAAAAGTGCGTACGCTCGGAAGGGGGGAGGGATACCCAAAAAAGCGTACGAAAATGTACAAGGGGAGGGTTCTCTTCAAAAGCTTACCTACACCTAAGTAAGTTTCAAACGCTTATTACTTGCGAAGCATCCTAAATAAATAAAACTCTTTTCAAAATTAAAAACACAAGATCGTTCTAATCATAAAAACTTAAATTTGAGATTTCTCGGGTATGCATTATATTTTGCGAACTTTTAATAGTAAGATAAGCAATAGATTCAAATATGCAGGCGGGGAGATGATGACTTAAAAGTACGTACGCTCGGGGGAGAGGGTACCTTGAAAGCGTACAAAAGAATACAAGGGGGCAGGGAGGTCCAAAATCGTCGAATATTGAGCGTACATACTTTTTGAATAGCTCCTTAATGCATAAGTTGTCAATGCTATCTCAGCAAGAAATACTCATCTTCTCTGTCATCAGTAGACACCCTCTCTATCGTAAGTAATGAAAATAGCTACCGTTATCTGTTCTAATACGAACAAAGAAATGTCCAAAACAGAAAAGGCAGATCAGAGATACTAGCTTAGCTTAAAGCTAAAAATACTTTCTGTAAAACTACAAACGTAACAGACGCCAATTTGAACGTCCTACGTAACATGGAATTGAGCTCAAAACTAGCTTAAACAATAATTGATAAAATAATGAGCACAACAACAAATGCATAATAAATACTTGTCTTTCTAAAAACAATTAATAACAATTAATAAGTTCAACAATTATATAAAAACAATATCCTAACAAACTGGTTTCATAAATCTACTCTTAGTTAGAAGACAGTTATTGGATTATAATGTGTGCTCTACTTTTTCATATTACCTCTTTAATGATATCTTGTACTTTGTTTCCAACAACTTTATTCCAGTAGAATTGATGACAAACCTAACTTGATCGTGCTTAGGGGATTATAAACAACATTAGGACAAAAGTATGCTCATCACCAAGCGCAGAAAGTTCCAAATTTTAATAACGCATGGAGCTCAAGTCATAGAGAGATGGAAAAAGAGAATTGATCATTTACTTTCTACTATTTAAGAATCTTAATTCTATGCAAACAGGGTTCCCAGGATTGTTTTCAAAAAAATTCTTTGATTGTCCCAGATTTTCCAGATTTTGCAGGCATTCTCTGCCCTCAAACTTAGTTCCCTAACTTTTCCCAGTTTTTCAGGTTTTCCAGACTCCTGAAACGCTGGCAAGAGAAGGCCCATTCAAACTGACTTGTAAATTTCACAAGCCTTTCCGTTCCTTCTAGGAACTCATTTCAAAACTTTTTTACATAGTTTCCTGGGATGATCTAATTCATAACTTTTTATAATTAGCACTATTTCCAACATTTTCCTCATTTCACTTTTGCGGATGATCATGAACATACCAAGCTGCAATTGAGTAATTCCTATGAATTAACATAAAAGGCAACAAAGGAACATTGGGGTGACAAAAATGAAAAGCTACGTCCTATCATACTAAATACGAGCAAAAAATTAGAACAAAAATACATTAAATACCATATCTGCTTGTTCGTGTACTATACTGATGACGATACTCAAGCAATAAGCTAAGAAGCTTGTTATTATATAATTAGTTTGGAATAAAAATACAGTACAAGAGTTCGCTTTTGGAACATTAAGGCCATTTAATAGCGCAAATACTAATGATTTTAACCTCAAACAAAATCTCGTTGTGTGTATGAAATGCATCTTTATTATGATAAAAACTAAAGGAAACCAACAAGTGTCGCGTAATAACTCGCAAAATTAAAGCATACCTTGGTAATAAACGCAAATTTTAGTTCGATCGATAGCGAAATTCGGTTGATGACGAAATTCGGTTGATGACGAAATTCGGTTGATGACGAAATTCGGCTGATGACGAAATGCGATATAACTCAAATAGCAAACAACATAAGAACGATAACTTAGTTGAATTCAACCTCCCTTCTTATTTCCACATTGTAGTTTTCGAGGGAATCATAAATAAGAGAAGTGTTTTGGCCCTTCAAGCACATTATTTCCGATTACTTATCGCTAGTTCTTCAAAATGTGCAAGCCCAATTGTCCTGTGACCCATATATATATATATATATATATATATATATATATATATATATATATATATATATATATATATATATATATATATATATATATATATATATATATATATATATATATATATATATATATATATATATATATATATATATATATATATATTTATATATAAATTTCATTATTTTATTCGTTCCTAGATCATGCTACCATCTCACTCTGCATAAGGTACTAGAAACGTACTATGAAGGAAGCTGTTCTTATGAGATTGACAAGCAGACAGATTTTTGCATTTAACCTATCAGAAAATGGTTGGATATAGTTGAATCCGAAAGCTGCATAAATTGTTCAGTCATAATGGATTGAATCTTCGCAAGTGAACTTTTTAATCAAGGAATAATATAACAGACTCAAAACTATTCGGGTCTCCAACAGATTGACTCAAAGTCATATAAGACTGTTTTCCTTCTAAAACGACAATTGGGCTGACCTGTGACGACACAAAATACAGACCAGCTGCTTGAACAGAATCAATTCCAATAAAGTCGTGCTAACCAAGGTTCTTTGCAAAGATGTCTTTATACAAAAAGACAGTGCCACCAAGAAAACAATGCGAGGATCTAACTATTGTCACCAAATTAGCAGTTTTTCGGTAAATATCTGGATATTCTGGGGGGAAAGTCGACGAATACATGAAAAGCATAAACGGGTGTAAGATACGACGACACTTAATAAACTTATCCATTATGTTTTCATTCAGTTGTCCGTTCTTTTGTTTACTTATTCATTCATTCTATATTCTATTTTTGATTGTTATTTATTGCTTTGCTCATTCAATCATTCACTCATTCATTCATCATCTCATTCATTAATGTATTAATTCATCCATTCATACATGGAAACATCACATCATAATTACAATATAAACCAGAACAAAAAATAAAGGTCTTAAGAGACTTAAAGGCGAAAAAATATTTTACGTCAAATGAATCCAATTCATCTAATTAACGAAAGAAAAATGAATCAACAGATGATTAATATAGCTGAATTCAAGAGGAATCCTAATCGCATGCTTGCGGAAATGGCAATGATAAAAATCTGGGTAAGCCAACCACAAGAAGCTTTCCTTGATTTAATCAGATATATTCCCAAAAAACTGCTAATTAAATATGCAGCCAGACTACAAAACTAGATGAAGGACGTCTTAGGAGAAAACGTTTGATAATAACGTTTCTCTTCAAATGGTCATAATACCAATTTTACTTGGAAACTAACAAGGATACCATATAGCCACTTGGTGCCGACATATAATCAGATGAAAAAGACGTCGCTAAACAAACGATAAAGAGGACATTGAAAATAAGGTGGAACAAATTTGAAGAGTACTGAGTGGGCTATAAAGAAGTAACCCTCTCTGTGCTTTCACTTTTGCCACAAAATTTTGCCCTTCTTTGGTTGCCCATAATAAAAATTTCACAAAACATAGTAAGCTGAAATAACCTACGTTAGAACAGAACATAAATTTTAAGAAACAATCCCTGATGCTCAACATTAACAAAAGATACATGTATCTAGCTGAAGATAAACATAAATGTCTAACACCGACCTAATAGCATGCTGTAGTCAATGTCTTTTTAACATACGACAATTTTAACGATAGTTCCCAAACCTCTTTTACGTTCTAGTCCACGTAAGCCCTAATCTTTTCACTCCCAGTTCTTTAAGTAATTGATTGGCGTCTGGGCTCAATTTCGTGCGCCTGACTGGGTCTACAAGCTATAAAATCGGTCTAGGTCTTTTGCAAAGACCATACTATTCACAAAACAGTTCAAAATGCTACTACGTTCGATAGCCTATTAGCTCCGGTGCCTACTTGCGACAAGAAATGAGGTGGTGTGGTGAAAACTCACATTTCCTTCGCAACTGTCAGCGGAATCCTCATTCTCAGATCATAAAATATTCACTCCTAAATTCAAAGTGAGTATGAAAAAGCTAACGATAAAAACAACGCAAGAATATTCTAACCTTGAAGAGGCATTTTGATTCAGTTTTTTTATTACTATTGCTTTAGGAGTCTTTGCTGGTTTCACTGCAAGAGAAAAAAGCAAAATAAGATTGGAAAGGTAGTCCAGATTCCCATATACTACATTTATCAAAATGGTAGCAGGCAACAGCAGATGATGAATGAAATACAAGGGCCCTGAAAATAAACAGTTTCAGTGTTGAATAAGATTGCGTATTTGCTGCACTCTGGTTTTGGATGTTCACTCCAAGCATTTGCATAAATGAACGAAAATAGCCAGGTTGTCAATATAGCATATCCAGGAGAAGTGTACGAAGGTCTAGCACTGTTGCTGTAATGAGTAATCATCCTTGCCATGTGTTGTAGAGTGATGGTGAAGAATATTAAAATAGATGTAAAAAAAGACGACACCCGTTTGCAAAACATAACTAAGAAAGCAAAACACATTGTTGATCAAATGGTCAAGGGTTGGTGTCACTTCGAATCAGGTGATGTGACAAAAACAGACACATAAACAATGTGGAATTCTTATAGAATGTAAATACCTTCAGGATATGTTGAAAAATATAAGCTCTTTTTAAACGGGGCTTCTGTATTATTAGCAAAATATGTCTTCATCTATAGAAAAAAAATCAATCCTTGATTAAATTTATGACAATTGACTTTAAATACTAAGACGATACTAAACAAAGATATACCAAAAGTGAATAGATATGAAATGAAAGAAAATTCGTATTGGATGAGCATCAATAAAACGACATCACATGTCTACTATACATATCTAGCTACTTCAATCTAACTATCTAACTTATTCATACTTAAATCTTTACAAGCCAATCTGCCTTTTATTTATATAAAGTTTAGCTTCTTTTCATCACTTCAGGACCTTTCACATATTATGTCATCAGATAAGGTGGGAGGGGTTCTCGTGCATGCTTATATTTAATTATAAGGAGGGGGGAGGGGCAAGGTGGTATGAGGATATAAGCAACAAAACAGTTTTTAATGTGTGAATGTCCCTTGGTTGTCCTAAAAATCAGAAAACTACTGGATTTGATTTAGTGAAAATTGAAGTAAAACAGATACAGAACACGTACTTTAAGTAGATAATAACAATCTTCATATAAATCCATCAAAGTTATTTCATTCGTTCTTGCATTCCGTAGCATTGTCTTTTTGTCTCTATTCTTTACTTTCTTTTTGCATTTATCAGGAAAATAATCAAACTGAACTCCAATGACAATATCTAAAAGATAAGATTCCTAATCACAGAAATTGGAAGAGATGCCAGAAGACTATAGAAATTTATCTAGCAGATAGCAAATGAGGAATAGAAGATAGGAGAAAGCCAATTTAACAGTCGCTAATTAGTTGAAAAAGACTGAAAACCCCTAAATTCAAATTTTCTTCAATGAAACGAATATACGTGTGTCAATATGTATGGAATATAGAGGAGGGCTTCTTTATATGAAGAGAAATGTTGGTCATAACAGGATAGAAATATCTCCAATAATAATAATAATAATAATAATAATAATTTTTTTGAAATTTCATATTGAATACATAAAACTACCTACAATAATACACCTCTCAAAAAATTTTGGCATTGTATAATTGGCTTGCTTGTAAAGAATACATAGTACATTTATGAAATTAACATGTATAACAAAAACAGAACAAAGAAATAACAACAAAAATCTGTTAGATGTTCCAGAAAAGATCAAAATTAGATGGTTAAGAGGTCTGGATTAGTCCAAGGTTTATTTCTTTGGCAAAAGATGAAGTAGCTTGATCTTATTGAGATGGTCATAGTTTTCATAATGACTCGTTATTGGATGGTCTTATCAAAACTCAATTCATTGAGTAAGGAGAAGAAAGAAGTACAAGAAGAACCCATAGTTCCAACAGCACCCAGGAGAGAGTTCACTAAGCAGCGAGCTATATTTGGCAGCCTTACGATTACTATTATTTTGTATATTAGTTTCAAACCCTATTGTGAGTTCAAGAATGTAGAGCAATGTTTCTTTTGTAAGTAATAGAAGATCAGGACGAAGAGATTCACCAGTAATCATGCTTGGGGACAAAAAGATAAAGCAGCGTATACTGTGCATTGTTTGAGCGAAGAGAATGTGTCAGCGAGAAAGAGAAGAACAGAGTTGTGGCGCCAAGTATATCTACCCTCATTGAGATATCACGTGCTGTAGAGTCTCTGACTGAAGGCAGAAAGAGCATGAAGACGATTGAGAAATTGACCATTTGCAGAGATTTTTACGAGTTGGGAGAGTATTATTTAAGTGTTTTATAGAAAAGTTGAATATGTTTCTAGGCAAACTTTGCTGAACGGTTGACCAGAGGCTGTTAGTTTTACTACATGCAAACTTAAGAATGGATGATAGAACTAAACCTTGAGATAAGAGAGTATTATTGATACGTTCTTCATGGTCATGTTGAATCGTTTTTAGAACTTGCTTGGTGTTTTTAAATTGATCGTACTGAAGATTTGTACCCTAGCTAAATAAAAATAATAATAATAGTAATAATAAAAGGCATTTATATTACGCCATTTATCCACGCGGCTCAAAGGCGCAATACATAATGATCACAAACAACTTACGAATAGGAACGAAGTCATTCTTAACAATTAACAAATAATATCCAAATTAACATGAGGATTCCCTAACATTATTTTATCTAGACATGTAGTTGCTTGTCTTGGCGCCAAAAACGTTTACTTCGTACGATTTCTATTTCAAAATGCGATTATCTAGAGTTCGAATATTGTACCACGAATGAGACATTCAGTTCATTAGTGTCTATGTCATATTCTCCGGTTTTAACAAGGGCATATACTTTAAATGAGATAGGATTAGAATGGGATTAGATAGGAATCAGCAATTGCCGTAACATACCTGGAACTCTCCACCTTATAACAGCAGACAAAAGGCCACCATTTGAGAAGAAAACTCTCATGCATTTTAACTTGACTTTTGTGCTGTATGTAGGCGTTGGCCTAGTATTACTAGTAGTAGTAGGATCTAAAACACAACAAATTGATTCCCAAGTCACCAAAAAATGAAAAGTTCAAGGTAAGGAAGAGAACAACTCAAAGTCTGCTCTACACCAAAAAAGTATAAAAAACGAAATCGGCAGCAAAAGGAATTCTGGAAGGTTTCTATAACTCAAAGAATTGCAGTAACTTTTGAAAGCCTCAATAAAAGCCTACAATTGCTCTGTACTTTTGCAATATGACAAAGGAACTTTTCAGATCCTCGTATATTTATGCATAATGCTAATCTTCCGTAGATAATAAATTCGACAATAGTATTCTTTAAAACTCTGACTCTTACATTTTTCTTGTTGTGTTGTTACTTTTGCAATTGGTGGTGTCTTTAAGTACATTACATCCCATCTACCTTTAACCCTTTTGCCTCGTCTCACAGAAAGCATGGCCTGAATCTTTACAACATAAACAGAGTTGGGTTCCAAATCTGTAAGAATGGTCGATGTCTCGCGACCTGGGATCTTCTTAGTTTTGACTGGAACTGTTAAATAATGCTCGTCTGTTCCATCCACATGCTTCAAATAAATGATTCTGTATCGCCGCACTGGGCGATCTGGAAACAAAGCAGAATTCTAGCATTAACTCAGAAAATAGTAGTGAAAATAGGTATAATATAGAATCCGGGCTTTGCTAGGAGTTGAAGGGCAGAAATGGGCAGTGCCTTGTCGCTACAGGTGCTTTCCTGGCTAGTACCACCGGTTCTATAATGCACTTATCGTCCAAGTATTATCCAAGTTATCTCTAAAATTTTTTTCAATTCTTGAGTCAGTATTGAGCATGTCTCAGATAACTTCAGGCTCCAGCACTATCATTCAAAGAGTTTGAAATTAGCAAAATTGAATACGCAAATTTTGTAATAAGCATAGCTCTAGTTCAGCCTTACCGAAGTTAGGCATATAGCTTTTTTTATCATTTTTCGCTAAAATTATGCTTATGCTTAGATTTCTACTTAATTTAGGGCAAAGTTTATGCTTATATGCCTCTAAGTGACAGTCGGCTCAAATTCTAGCCTAGGATCAATCTTGTTAAGCTATTGCCAAAATATATTTCATCAATTTGTAATGCAGTCTTCTTCATTTATTCATTAATTAGGGTTGAAAATGGGGATGGAATATCAACGTATGGAATTTTCAAAATTTTCTTCGTAGCACACAATACAGCAGTATTGTGTGTAGCATTATGCTTAATTTTTCTGCAGTTTTACACTAATTATGCTTATAGCCGTTATGTTTATAAACAACTAGTCCATTACTACAGGCGCTTACATCTGAACACAACAAGGTGAATAATTTACATACCTAATAACAGAGGGGGAGTCCATGAAATTTTGACAAATATCTTATTGTTTTGAAACCAGGCACCCAAGGCTGTGAAATTCCTTGGCGGGCTAGGCCGTCTGACTTCAAAATTCATTCGAATCGATCTAGAGTGACTTGAAAATCCATTTGTGCCATTTAAGGAATATGCCGCCACTCTTACTTGATACCAATCACCAGGACTCAAATCCTTTAAAGTTATCTGCATTGCAGGCGTCTAGAATAAAAGTTTTCGGTGTTATACTTCATGGAAAAATACTGAAATGAAAGCATCGAACTTCATTCTATCAGGGATATAATATATCCATGTAAGTAGTATAGTACGCTGGCAAATAAGTTTCTCTGTAAGATAGTAGGTCAGTTTATTAGCAATTAGGGAAGAAAGTAACAAATGTTCTATTGTCTTTGGGATCGAATTCTATCAGTTCGCCAGGTGTTGCCAGTCTACCGTCAGCCTTGCTCTATGCAGAAAATGCTAAGGATACAGAATTATTCAAACAGTACGCCTTTTGAAGTATCATAGCTTGAGGGTCTGGAGAGCTATAAAAGAGATCATTTTATAAATGAATGACCCTGTGCATCTTGCTAAAACAACTTTAACTTTATGAAAGACAGCTATAGAAGCAATAAATTAACAGTTTAAGAGAAATGCCCCCTTTTTGATTGCAATATAAGCATATGAACAACTATTAAAAGAATCCATAGGCAGTATTCGTACCAAAACAAAGCAATTTTTGGCAGCCGATAGCGGACTTAAGAGAATTAAGGTTTGTTATCAGGATTTTAGGTTTACCACTTGACAAAAAGTACATTCCTAACCTCATTCTGTTTGTGAAAGAACACATTGTAACATTTCTTCTGGTTGAACGGCTTTTTGTAAGAGGTTCCGACATCCGGTATGATCCAGAAGTCGGGTCGAGTAAAATTAAATGTTCGTTAGATAGTACACACTGAATTGAAACCGACAGCTTGCCCTTCCACGATCAATAATCTATCTACCAATTTTGAAATTTTATCCAAACTGGGTTGTAAGGACACAGTGTGTGTGTGTGTGTGTGTGTGTGTGTGTGTGTGTGTGTGTGTGTGTGTGTGTGTGTGTGTGTGTGTGTGTGTGTGTGTGTGTGTGTGTGTGTGTGTGTGTGTGTGTGTGTGTGTGTGTGTGTGTGTGTGTGTGTGTGTGTGTGTGTGTGTGTGTGTGTGTGTGTGTGTGTGGTCAGAAGACAGACAGCCAGATAGCAAAGGCTTACAAGCAATTGTAGAAGTAATTTGAGCTACATAATTCTAACAGAGAGATCTCAAAAAATTATGACTTACTGTCCTGGTTATGAGTGGTTTGTTATCATACTAGAGCAATATGAGAACGAGTACAACTATTTATATCACTGGTTACCAAACTGGGACCCACAGTCCCTTGGGCGCCTCGAAGGCTTTCACGAAGACAACGAAGGCTTTCAGGGGACCGAGAGAGGTTGCCTACCATTGTTCGATTCGCTACAAAGTTTGGCAACCACTGGTTTATACAAAATAGACTTTTCGAATGTAAGTCAAACATATAAGAGGCAAAAGATATGTGCATGTTTCTTAAAACAAATAACATGATAAGTTCTAACAAGGTGTCCTGTTTAATAAAATAATGTTAACAATGAAGCAAGAGAATAAAAAGAAAATGCTAATTGAAAATATTAAAGCTTTGGAAAATATCACCACATTTATTCAATAATATCATTAATATTGACCTGAGAACCTAGAAAAGTGAACTAAACAAAAAAGAAAAAAGAATGAAGCATGATATTGCAGCGATTTTTAAGCAAACTAAGACCTACCTCACCAGCAAATTTCCAAAACGAGTAATCACCATTTGAAGGTCTGATAAAGCTGGATGATTGTCTTTTTTCTACTAAATAGATTACTGCTTTCGCATTTGTTGAATTTATTGGCAATTGCCACGATACAAAAATTGATGTGGAAACCTTTTTAACTTTTACTTTGACTGGTACTGGAGGGTACCCTGCGAAAAGAGAATTTTTGCGTCAATAAAGCCACTAATAGTACAGGAAATGAGCATTCTAGATGAAGGTATGACTATAACAATGATAACGAGCAATGATAACAATAATAAGCATTCATAATAGCAATAACAACAAATTATAGAAAAAAAGCGGTAATAGGTATAAGTTTTATGAATTTTCAATTCACTGTATGTAGTAAAGCTGAAAAAAATTTCATAAACAAAAACTCTTGAATTTTGATTTCATACGTCCACTCGCGACAAACATGATTTTAACATTCAATACTTCGATTACAGAAGAAAAAACTTTTAGTCAGCAATTAGTCGACATACAGAATGTTCCAAAAAGATATGTTATATTTTCATCTAAAAAATGGTATTGGCTTTTTGGTAGCATGCCCTATACCACAAGAAACATTGTTGATTGAATACAAAATGCATTATCTCTCTGCTCAGCTCATACTGCAACAAAATCTTCGTGCCAGTTTAGACATTCTAATTCAACTCACTTGAATCGAAAACATATCCAGGCTGTTGACAAGTTCTCAACTTCCCATTCGAACAACATTTTTCTGGCCCAGGGCATTTATTATCATTCGTACAACGAGCTACTTCAACAGTCTCAAAGCCATGCAGCACGGAGGAGCACACTCCAGGCTTTTCTACAATCAAAGTAATAATCATATTAAAGGTACAAAAGCATTGGACAATCAACCTCACTTTCATAATGACCTTTTGCTCTTAAAACATACTTGTAGAGATATATCAAAATACTTTTTCGAAGTGGAACATCTTCACTCACTATCAGCTAACATACACATTAAGAGAAATATTCAGGGCAGTATCTGGCTTTCAACTATGTATTCCTTGAAACCCGTTTGAATTCATACAATGATTGTAGAGTGATATTTCAGAGTTAACATTATAAATATTCAGCCCAATGCTACATGAATGTTCCTGTCGTCTCACTCTAGTGTCGACTAAAAAAGCAAGACAGATCCAACCACAGGGGGCTTAAGGTGGTGCATAAGGAAATAGGTTATGCAGGACATCCATAATCTCCTTAAAAAGTCTTGACGCTTTGGTTAATTTGACAAGACATATCAGCAAACCACCAAATCTTTTATGAAGAATTTAAGAGGCTTTTCTCGTCAAACAATAATGCAATTGCACATAATATGTCTGCTAGGCATTCTGCTCTTTTCTTAAAGCAATGATATAGTTTGGATCACATTCAAGATGACAACACAGAAAACCCCAACCCTATTCTTGGAAGTTACCGACAATCAAGCTGCAAGTCAATGAATGGATCATGCCTTAATTACAGCCATGTTGACAAATATTTAAAAAGTATCTAATGGTGCTTTAACAATATCGAAAGAGTTCAGCATCAAAGATACCAATTCTCACAAAATCACTGCTTCCTTTATGACTGTGGCCCTACAGTATTGTATAAAAATACTAATGAGATAGAGCACTGTTTGCTAGGTATTTAACGAACCAGCAGAGGTTATGAACTGAGACCCACCACATGGACAAGGAATGCCCAATAGCTGAATAACAAATACACAGATATGAGAATTATAAATTATTGAATAGTGATTACAGACCTTGATTATATCTTGCTTTCAAAAAATGGCATGGTTCTATACAAATTGCGGGAGCAGATGTATTCTAAAAATGTAGGACAAGAGTAAACATTCAGAACATGCTGTGGAAATGGACAGAGAGTATTAAATATTTATAAGACCTATCTTTTTCTTAATAGACAGTTGCTGAAGTGGTTAGACCGGCATTTGCAATTTTAGGGGCCTTCATGAATAGGCCAGTTATGTAGAGTAAGGTAAAATACAAGAAGGGATGTCTACTAGGGTAAATTAGTGATAATCGGGGAAGCTAGGCCATACTTTACAATGTGAAATTAGTACAGATCCGATCGCAGATATGTGGTAAATCACAAAGGGTCCAAATGGTAACTAAGCCGGTACATTTGATGATGCAACCTCAGGCTCAGCAATCTTAAGTGGGCGGATGGCAAAGCAAAAGAGAATTAGACCTCGTTTACACTTTGCCTGTGCAACTTCTGATCCGCAGCAGAATATGTTCCGGATCGACCGTCCCGGTGCAGAAGTTATACCAGATAGCCATACAGTTTACATTGTACCGGCACACCTTTTGATATTGTTATGTGAACGTTCGTAAAATAATAGCACATCCAGGCAATTAGTGATTGCTCCGAGCGGGGGAGGGGGGGGGGAGGTTTCAGCGTAACACATTATGTCACAGATCTGAAGTTGCACCAGTACAGTATAAACGGGGTCTTAGATCGCAAAATCAGAGTCGATTAGAACGTAGGGATTTCGTTCAAAATGTGCAATAACTGAGATCAAACTCAGATATACGAAATATCATCACAGGTAAAAGGTCGCTGGACAATCTTGACCATTGAGAGTTTATCGTTGTTACTAACTGCAGGGGATTTGACCTGATATTTTTAATTATTCCTGTGGCATTACTTCACTTTAAAAATATGGAGAAAGTCAAGAGTGAACTTGTAAAATTCAATTCTGTAGTCATCACTTGGCACCACTTATACCTTGGCATATTTCATTCAAGAAAATACGATAACAAGCTAAATGCTCATCAAGCTTCCAATTAATGCCAGTGTCATATTAATGCCTATTTCACACAAACCCTTGTCAAATACAAACGCCTGTATTATAATATAGCATTTGCCCCCTGCCAGAAATTGCTTTTTAGTAACACCGTGTGTGCTAGATATCAAAATAACACGATATCAACTTGGCAAAGGCTTCCATTTGCTCCATTCCCAATGTTACTTTAAGTTTCAAGTAAACTTTGATTCAATTGGCTGTTGTGTATAAAATCAAAAATAGGCAATACCAAGAGGTTTGAAAAAACTGGATCCCTGTAATGTAAATTGAAAACTAACCGAACACTGGGCTGAACAAGGCTGACTGATGTCGAGGCTGCATGAGTCTAAACACTAAAAGAAGAACACAACAATATGATGAATGTATGATGCAATATAATATAGAATGGAAATTGTAAAAAAATGTGAATGGTCTTCTAATTGTCAAGGGGATCTACGGAAACCGCATTCTATAGCAATAGCTCAATGAACAATGGGAGGGAGGTTGGCAAGTGTTGCCTATAATTAAGAAATGCTTACAGATTTGCACTTCTACAAAGAGTGGGAGAGGTTTTACATGGAATCACACAAAGAGCATCGTGGAAACTGAAAAGTAACAAGTCATCTAAAAAGTAGATAATGAAACTCACTGTTATCTAAAAGGTAACAAAATCTAACACATAACTTTAAAATAAATATGCTAATTTATGACAGTTTTGGTGATCTACTTTCAAAAAATGAATAGATATGCCCTATTCAGAAATTCAGACCTTCCCTGATTATTGTTCCGCAGCTTCGATTCACAACTCCACAATGTGAATCAGATTCATATTTATCTTTAGGCCCTGCTTGAAAGGGAATTTCTGACCGGGTGGTGGAGTATACCACAGCCCTGAAATGTATATTGCCATTACATGCCATATCAGACTTCATATGGGTACGGCAGTATTTAACATGCTGTAGTAATAATCCTTCTTACCAAGACAAGCAGAGATGAGGCATCAAGCTCGTAGCCAGCGTGATTTCGTTAGAAGGAGGGAGGGGGGCACAGTTAACCAGAGCGTAGTGGATATCAAACAGTCTGGCGGCCCGGTAGCCCCCAGTGAGTGGAATCCAAAATGCA
Source organism: Mastigias papua (assembly GCA_964019165.1). Classification (NCBI taxonomy): domain Eukaryota; kingdom Metazoa; phylum Cnidaria; class Scyphozoa; order Rhizostomeae; family Mastigiidae; genus Mastigias; species Mastigias papua. The sequence continues at coordinate 10,310,389 of OZ025278.1, read as the reverse complement.
CTGAATTGCATGATTCGGGCTGAATTTCATGATTCCGGTTGAATTACATGATTGGGGTTGAATATCATGCTTCGGGTTGAACCATTATGGATAATAATGTAAAAAATTGCTAAGGAGGCACCGAGTCGCTTTTTGAAACGACAGGAGGCCTTCTCCCAGGCTAATCCCTGGAAACAGGCGTGTGTGGTATGCGGAAAAATTCTCGTTCTTTTTCAAACAGTATTGTAAAATTATTTAAAATGGCCTTTAGATAACCTATGACAAATGCATCCGTACATAATTTTATGAAGTCCTTGATTAAAGCGCAAGTCTATCAATTAACGATTGCACCAACCTCCACAATTATCGTAAAACCACAATTGTCGTAAAACAAAGCAAATTATGTAGCAGTTAGAACTTTTATTTATTATGACATTTAACATTTAAAGATTTCAAATTGTAGCAAAACCTATAGATAGCATCTTAAAGATGATATCTCTTGAAATGCTAGCCAAAAGATAAATCGTTAACTATACAAAATATCAGCAAATAACAAAGCAGCAGTCAATTCAATTCAATAAAGACTAAAGATGTGTACCTAAAAATAGAACAGGATAGGCACTTGGAAAGGCCTTCATTCAATGTAAACTACATGAAGTACTATAGCAGCTCTTGGCGGCACAATAATTGTAACCCATGATAAAAAGCAAATGCAGCGAAACAGCGCTTCACAGAACAGAGTTGGTCTTACCTGGAAACAGCTTTTGCTCGAACATGACATCCAATTCTTTTTCAATCCTTTAACTCCTTCCTGTAAGACATAACAAGCAGTTAGCGATTAGCAGCAGAATGGGGGCAAATAAGCAAATGATTATCTCATGTGCAAGTAAATGATATCAAAGATAAAGGATTTTGCTTATTTAGTCTATCAATATGCATATATATATATACACATATATATATGTATTATATATATATATATATATATATATATATATATATATATATATATATATATATATATATATATATATATATATATATATATATATATATATATATATATATATATATATATATATATATATATATATATATATATATATATACCATCAGTAGCTAGCGAGTAACCAGGATTTCTCCTTTTACGGTGCATACAGAAAGGTTGAAGAACCTGGAGGCTCAGAAAAACTGGTGAAATGCTCAGAAAAACCAGGAGAAAATATATATATATATATATATATATATATATATATATATATATATATATATATATATATATATATATATATATATATATATATATATATATATATATATATACCATCAGTAGCTAGCGAGTAACCAGGATTTCTCCTTTTACGGTGCATACAGAAAGGTTGAAGAACCTGGAGGCTCAGAAAAACTGGTGAAATGCTCAGAAAAACCAGGAGAAAATATATATATATATATATTTATATATTTACTTATTTATTGATCAACTAAACAAGCAAAATTGCTCATAATGGAACATATTTGCATGCAACATAGGGTTGATATGGTAAGCCAGTTCATAACGTAATGCAGTGTCCAAAAAGAGAAAACACATTTCTGTGAGAAGAAGGTGGCAAAGATGAAATATAAATGATAAGAGTTCTACTGTTTAGATATCATTAATCTGATGCAAAATTAGCTAAATATTTCTTTTTGGAATTCCTGAAGGGTAATCGTGAGCGCCAAAATTCTGAAAAAATAGGTTGTATGCTTATAAGATCAATGATAAAATATGCGAGAACTACAAATTAATTCATCCCCAACAAGGCGTCCTTAAAATAATTGAAGTATTAAAAAGATATCAATCGATTTGGATAAACTGCCAAACTTAATAAAAACAGAAATGATATGAATTTCAATGAATGAAAAACTGTCATGAATGTGACAGTAATGAAGCGAAGGATATGACAATGAAAGAGCCACAAGCAAGGAACCACCCAAAGGAATCAATGCTACTAAATTTTTAGTGATATTGAACCATAAACGATTCTATTACCATTGAAAAACCTAATCCAATACAGTCGACTTTCATCCAATACATCTAAGATCAAGACACTGAATTGAATTAGGTAAAGTTTCGTTGTTTTCACTAATCATTCGACCCATTAAGCCTCAGCCAATGAAGCATTGGCACCTGCACATGATACCTGCCTGCGGTGGATCAACGAAAAGGTGTCGAAACTAATCAAATTTTATCGTAAAACACATATAGTCTTCTTTCAAAACACGATACAAAACTATCTATCTGATACTCGATCACGATCACGATCACTTGCAACATTAGAAATAAATTAGTTTTAGTGTACTAGATTTTAGGAGGTTCCATGCAATGCTTCAAGCTGGCCTACTGAATGTTCTTTAATGACAAGCACTAAGTCCTTAAAATCTTAAATGATATTTGTCCATACTACAAGAGGCTAACTAAAAACCTTTCTACAACGCTTTATTCAAAATTAAAATTTTTTAGCAAAAATTGTTCTTCTCATTCCAGTTCTCAAAATTTTATTCAAAATACTTTATACCTTACATTAAAGTACAAAAAATTTCCAGATCCCTACATCTTTGAGCTACGCCAGTTTCAAATACAGAAAAAGATAATTGGAAGGAGTAATACGTCGAAAATATTTTGAAATTGATTGTACGTTATAAAAGATTCGGGAAAACATCAAAGCTGATTCATGCTTTGTTCTATCCATGGAAATTATCTTTAAAAGATATAAGAAAGATATTTGTCAGCGTATCTGTTGTCTGAAAAAGGACCCTGGGCACATTGATTATAAATGGTATATCATTCAGATATGAAGAATAAAGATTTCTTCTAGTAATGTCTCGTGCAGTTGTTGCTTAGTCAAACACATGAGTATGGGACGGCGTTTGGGTCTAAATGAACTGCAAAAATTCGTGACAGCTTGGAAGGAGCTGAATGGGAACGGTTAGTAATTAGCATTCTATGGCATTTAAATTATAAAGGCCCATGACTAAATATAAATCTAATTCAATATATGAACTAATCCGACAGGAATGGGTGATTGGTGGCGAGGCAAATTCCTCCTTAGCTTCAACGTTGCAGACATAGTGATTAAGGCAATAATTGATTGCCAAGTTTGAATAGGCAACTGAAGCAAGATGGCGCCCTAAAATTATCCTGTTACACTAATACTGATGCTGCAAGTCTAAGATACTTCCTGACAAACCCAAAATGTACTTTACCTCCAGGGTAGCATGAGCATTGGGTAATTGTGTGAACTTAGTGAGCTTACTGAACAATATGAGCATGCAAGTAGCATTTGAAATGGGGCACTGAACACATATTTCAAAACATGACATCGACAACAATTATATTGCTATAATGATGGTCCCATCCATTCATTGCAAAATCATCTGCAGTTTTCAGCTGATCCACTCTGCATAACATTTATAAACTGATCCACTTTCCATAGGAATAGACAAATATAGACATTAGTTAGTATCAGAAAGAATGCTCTCATAAAAAATTTCTATAGAAGATAGTGTCTTGTGCTGATATGGAAGTTAGAACTAAATTTAATTATTAAAAATTTGCTTCTAAGCTTTTTATAGAAAGTTGCATTGGTAAAGACATGAACTGACTGCATACAGCAAAAGTCAAAATTGTCTTCTAATACGTGAAAGACAAGTCTTTGACTCAGAGATGTGCCGACTGTGAGGTGTGGACGTGCCATGCCCCCCCCCCCCCAATGTCAATGAATTTGTCAAAAATGTTAGTCATGTTGCAGGCCATTTAGCACGAATTGGGGAGATTGACCACATTTTTCTATTATTTTCGATTACTCCGTTGATCATAGTTGGTTAAAGTCAACTCTCTTTTTTTGATATTGCAAATAACTTTCAGTTACTAGCAACGTTGTTTCCTTGCGTTGTGGAAAATAAAAAAATAAAATAGTTGATGATTTTTATTCCGAACGCTCCCCCAAGCGATATGATCTAAGCGCATCCCTGGGTTGAATAACTCTACCAGAGTCAATGACGTCCTATCATGCACAGAACTCTACACAAAGGGATAAGTAAATGTGCGTTGAACAGTAATTTTGATCAAAATTTCCAAAGCCCATTGATGGCATGACTATTGAAAACGAGAAACAAACAGCTTATCAATCCTTTTTATCTTATTATCCTACATAACTGTGTAATTTATTTTTTGTATAATCTTTTCATTTATTAGTTTGTTATCTAAAAGAATCGATATCTGTGACTGTCTTTTTACATTATCACTATTTTTTGTTCACTCACATACTTTAAATATTGCAATTTCATCAAATACATTATGACTTCAACAAAAACAAGAATAAGGACTAAATTGGCTTTTATTTAGCTGTTGAAGCAAGACAGGATAAGAAGTAGAATAAGACATTTATCTATTTTCTAACGTACATTTTTTAGTGATCTACTTCTGTATATCAAATTCTGATTTCAGAGAAAGTTAGATGACCACAAAGCATAATAAAAGTGGAATGAAAGCCGCCTGTTGGAGATAACAATGCTATGGAGCTTGTCTGGAAGCCAAGAATGAAATCAAAACAGAGTAAAACAAGATGACGATAATTAAGCAAAAAGAAATCCTCAGAGGAAAGCTGAAATTGGAAAGTTGGAGAGCTTATAAACAAGAAAATCTCGAGCTTAAGAGGTTATCAATTGAAATTGTAAAATAACTTTTCAGTGCATGATTTCAGAAAATGTCCTCTCACACCGTGCCAATCTGAAAAAGTGTATTATACAAAATAGTACAAAACTACTGTGAATATTTTCGAGGCAGCTCTCAACGAGTATTTGAGTTATAGTTTAACGGAAAATGGGTAAGGATATCAGCTTAACCAGGCAATTCAACTCAACTAATCCCGATAAATTTACACTTTAAGCATATCTTATTTGTAATGCAAGTAGCCAATTGTAAGTCAACTGAAGATAGAGAGGTCTACAATAGTAGTGAAATGATTGCAAATTTGGAAAAAATTACACTTTGATACATAAGCTGATATGGCTTCAGGTATATCGATACGTGAAACTGTTCTGGTGGATAAAGGGCCTGTGCTATCGTGAGCTGGAAAACATCTCCATAGCTCATTTTCTTAATTGTTCATTAATTGCAATTGGAGAAATAATAATTTCTCCAACAGGATGAAATGGTACACAAGGCAGCCAATCAGAACGCGTATGTTAGCAAGTTAGGCCCAAGGATTGTCTATTATACTTGCTCTTTCTACCTCTAACATTTCTATGAAAATGTTCTGGATCATAAAAAATCTCAATGATACAAAATAACGACTTTTCCTTCACTGCCTGTTAACGAAAAGAACTGTTCTGAACAAGAAAGATTGGAATGTGGACAGGAGCAGACTGGTTTGTCTATTGGGGACCGCGGGCCAGCATGAATGCTAAGGTATAAGGGGCGTAACGTAAGGAAATATTGTTGGTACCACTTTCCGCAAATCTTCGGAGAATCTGGGAAACTCCCTATTCATAGCAAAGATGAAATCAAATCGATTGATCAAACTACAGGTTCATCTTTACTTCCTTTTCAATGCATGGAAATAATGACCCACTTCAGTCTTCAATTCGATTTAAACAACACCCGCACACTATTCATCATGAAAATGGCATCTTATACGTATTTTATGAAGTGATATCTTATATTTATTTTGCAGGTTGAAAATAAGCTTTAGATTTCAAATACTTGCAATTAACTGGCCAGATATAGGCTTTCTACCTATCTAATCTTGCACTGAATAAAGACAAATTGCCACGTGGAGACTATGATACACGTGCATTAAGGAGTCCTTGAAATCAAACCTTGGATCTTTGGAACTTTGGTCTTAGATTGTTATAGTCTATCCAAATCATAGGAAGTTCTGGAAAATTCCTCTATCACTTTGTCGTTTAATAGAATAATAAATTTTCACTGGAAAAGTCTCAATTCGGCACTGAGAAAGGACAAGAATTTGTTGCTGAAAATTCCGTCTTTCACACTGTTGCAGAATTCAGGACGCTGCGCTGGATGTTCATCAGGTCCGAGGTTTCAAAATGTTCCTAATCTATTATGCTCCTCAATCTACTTCTATATATTTTTTAAGTTTAGAAGCTAACGTCATAGTGCTGTATACTTTAGTGCTATTAAGGCCGAATCACAAATACCATCATTGCACGTCCTGCTCCTTTCTGTCACTTTAATAACTCTAACTTTTGAATTCTTCTTCTAATCCATGGATTGTTCTCATCCACTGAAACAAAATTAGTACTCTCCAGCCTGGGGCTTTTCACTGGGCGAAATCGTTAGCACACTGCGAAATCTCTTGAAGTTAAGCAAGCGTTATTCATTTCTCACGAGCGAGGCCAATCACCGCGGTGTTTGCATTGATATTTCGATCACAGTCTATTTTCTTGAGGTGATCAACAAAGTATGTGGATGACTATGGGCAGCCTAATTGGGATCGCAAGTAGCAAGAAGTTCATCACTGCGCTTCGCATCGCAAAAACGATTTCGCTTTGTAGAAAACAGGCTTCAGTCTAGCAAAATGCGACTAGGTCACTTTGGTCCGATTGTCTCGTCATCCTCGTCCTCGTCAGTGCCGATGATACCTTCAACTGTGGCATATTCATATTCTTCAACAAGCTTCACCAACAACCATAGGAATGCTTCATTACAGTTCAGAAGTTGTCCCTTCATTTTCCAGAAGTTCACACAGCTTCTCGAACATTCCGTTTAGTATTCCAGTTTTACGAAATCCTAGAAACTTTTAGGGGTCCAAGCAAGAGAAATCCTTGCTCAAAGCTGTTTAAATCAAAGAGGGACTACATTGCTTCGTACATTGGTCCTAGGTGTTTCAGAAAGTGGAATATGTATCAAAAATCAATGCTCTACCCGGAATATTAATGAGGATACATTCGGCTTTTATGCCACATCAAAATATATCATTTCCTAAAATATACAGAAGGCCTAGAGCAAGAAAATCAATGGACCCCTTGATTTGGGATTGCCCGAATGGCCAGTTCGGCCCCTGAATATGGAGAAGGAACATAATAGTACTTCAATGTCTCAATTCTAATGTTCTAATTTTTCATAAGAACTGTCGATCAAGAATATTTTGCTGACAACGCTCAGTAACAAACTCTAGCGTATACAATTCTGTTTAGCAACGTTTCGACTTCATCCAAACTTCACTATCAGACAATAGGGATCTGAGACAACGTGATAGTAAAAATATTGCTCTATATTTTGAATAAAAGATGATAGAGGTCTTAAAACCACCTGCAAGAAGAACTGCAAACAGATTACTTTCAAAGATTTATGAGCTCATACCTAGTTATGAAGCCAACTCTGAGAAGGAGGGGGCAGCAAATAGGTAAGATGGGGTCTGGGGGCAAAAAATCCTGTAAAATTATGGAAACCACGCCCTTTAGATTCTAGGAAAATCCCCTTTCTAAATTTTGATATACACCCATTCTAGAAACAAAAAGAATGGTGAAATCGTTTACATGCGTGTGATAAACGTAGATTTTCTGGTTGTTTTGTGTCAAACTGTCCATTTCCTAAGCTTTTAGGCAAAAGTCTGGGGTCGGCAAGGGGAGGGCAAAATCTTCTAGCTCTGTGAGCAATGTCCCTGTGCCTAACCCTAGCTTCGTGGATGCCCAGGATCCTAACAATTACATCTGGATAAACAACAGCTATGTCTCTGTGGTACAGCAAGATAAATTGGGAAGATCATGTCATTTTCGACAACTGAACAAGCTTGGTATATATTACCTCAGTTGACGAAGCCTCACAGAATGCTCTGTGCTACTTGACACAGTATGACATCATCCCATCATTTATCTCCTTCTTGTGTTAATTTCCTAAGAGTAGGAAACTTAGCACGAGGCAGCCTGCAGGTTTGAAAACATGAAAGATGGATGCAAGAAGATTGTACGAGTTTTATTCTCAGTTTCACACCGAAGAACTTAAAATCAATTTGAATAACTACTTGTTGAAAACGGTTTTACTGTGACGTTCAGATAGACCAAGCATCTCAGTGTGTGAAGAACTTCTAACATGTAGCATCTACATGAAATTAAGAAGGCCATCAAATGACTCAGATGCTATTACTTATAGAGCAACAGTAATTATCAAACATAACTTAGGTCAATGGAAAGCAAATGATCAAATGAAATGAAGAAAATTAAAAGCTATCACAGACTATGCACAAAAGAAAGCTATTAGCCAAACTAATGTCCTGTCAAATAAGGTTCTATTTCGCTGTACAATCTAGATCAGATTCCCAAGGAAGCAAGTTAAGTGACATTCACACGCTTGAAAGCCAGAGGAAATCTAACAGGGTTAAATTATCTATAAAGGCAACCAAAAGGCCTTTCACTCCTTCTACCTTTATTTCATTTTTCTTAAATTGCCCATTAAAGTAGCTGAGCTGATTTATTTTCTTTTAGCAAATAAAAAATACTTTTGGCTTTTGATTTCCTGTTCTACATTAGCAAAAACTTGCTTGATGTAGGCATATTGTCGCATAGCCGAAAAGTGTTCTTAAAAGTTTCCCACTGTATCGAAGGAAACAAAAATGCCCACAAAAGAACACAAATAAGAGCTTGTTTTAATTACAGAAGAAACGATAAGCGAAATCAAATTAAAGGCCTAAAAATGACATTATAAATCACAACATCGAGTACCGCAAAAAAACACGAGTTAAGGTATGAGTAAAATCTCAAGCCATGTGGTCTGACGATTTCAAACGCCTTTCAATAACCATCTATTTAAGATTTCCACGTGAAGGTATCAAGCTATGGCCTAAAAATAATGTCTATTGTTGCGTAGACCTGCTGTTTGTTTATCAGTAGTGTTTTCCGTTTTTCCAGACGTGATGATAGTATTATGCAAAAGTAAAGTAAACACAGTTGATAAATACCGAAAACACTTCTAACCATCGGCCAGTAAGTTGTTGCACGCATGTGGCTAGTTAGAATCTCTAATATTGTAAACCTAACTCTATGATTGTAACAGATGCCAGACACGAACACCCTACTAAATGACTATATAGCGAAGGCAAAATTGCAACACGTCAGGAGCAAAAATTATCATTATTCGATCTATAATGACAAAATGAGAATTATCCTCTTTCATTTTTGCATTGTTTATACATTCTTATTCAAGGAATGTATATGTCAAAAATATGCGTTTATAAACGGCAAAGCTACGAACCTATTTGAAGTAAAGCAAAGCAGTTAAGTTGTTTATTATTAGCAGCTACGAAGCCTGTAGGTTTGTATAATTGGTAATCGTTGTGATGCTGTTGGTTAACTGATTACAACGGAAGTCATTGATCAGATAGACACAAATTTCAGCTAAGTAGAAAACAACTCTCGCCACATGTCGACTGAAAATATCGGGGTAATTTGATCATAGACCAGTCCTTGTACACACCCACCTTTTCAACAAATCGCAAAATAAAACTGTCATCTAGCTGTCAGAAAGCTTCAGGAAACGGTATTCAACATACACACTTGTTGCTATACACCAGAGAGTCGTGATAAGGATAAAGCATTTAATTCAGTGAAAGCTACAAATCAAGCGAACCGACCAAAGATGCATCATACTTCCCGGATATTTACACGCGTGTAGTTCTAGCATAGAACTTAAAAATGGCATTCTCATCTACATTTGATGAGAATATCTTTTAGATTCTAACCAGAACTAATGTGACTTTGCTGTGGGGGTAAGCCTAGCTTCAGTTCTCATATGCTTTTAGTGAAGATGCATTTATAGCCTGTTTGTCTCTTACCAACTGATAAAAAACTGGCTCATCAGAAAGTCCGGAAAAAGTTATCAAATGTATATAGACTCTAGAATACAACTATAGAAAATTGTTTTGTAGATCCATATACTCAGTAATTTGCAATATCAGAGAGTTAAGAGGAGATCATTCGATCGGCCAGTGTTTCTGGTTGCAAAATTGAAACAAAAGGATGGCCTATTTGCAAAATGAACGTACGATAGCTGAATCATCGGCCACATCGTATGAGAGATTCAATACATACCTTTTCGATGCAAAAGAGTTTGCAGGTTCTTCTAAGCCACAAATCATTTTCATAACAGCTTACCAAAGACTGCGCTGCAACGAACAAAAAGGAAAAAAGAATTGGCTTCCATTCCATACTAAAGTAGGTTAGGAGACCGCCCAAAGAAGTAAAATTTTATTCGCCTAGGGAAAACCCGTCATGCGTGCTACTTGCAAATTCGAGCTCTTTGATAGACACCTATCATCTAGCTTATTGTTTCTAGACAATAGAACAATACATTTCAAAGGTCCTATTGAACTTAAGTAACGCTCGCCTTAGTTGAAAATGGAAAGCTGACATCAACAAACTGAATGGCTTTCAAGGGATTTAGTGTGGTTGTGGGTAGATTAAATCTAAGAGAAAGGCAACAGACAGAAAGCATGGCTCCATCATCCTTTTGACTATCCATAGTTTTTTGTGTGACTGACCAGTAACTGCTTTTGGTTTTTTCATGGGGTTGTTATCACACTGAAATCAGACAAAATGTTCTCTCGAACAGGAAGGATTTTTCACCACAAATACATGTTATCAATCTTATTAGTTAAAAATATGAGCGGTGCTTCGATAATAAACATGGTCAAAAAGCAAATAAACTTTCTAGTATTCAGGTGAATCTTTAAGTCTTTGTCATTTTGGCAAAAAGATATGTGTACAGTACTGAAAGAGCATTAATCTTGAAGGAATTCCCGTTAAGTTAACACTGTAAATTTCTAAGTTTACGCTTATGAAAGATTGCTACAATCAAAACAACCTTTCATTACATTGATCATTGTTTACAAAAGCCCTTCACTCGTGTGGAAAATGGCCGTTACAAACAAACAAAAATGGTGGTACTTTTGTATGGGGGATAGACGCATTTTTATAATGAACCACTTTATAAGGAACCTACATATAGAATATCAAAATATCTAAAGAAATTACGCTACTAAAGGAAAATTCCCTAAGGAACTTTTCAATTTGGAAAATTTTTTATAACAGCAAACAATCAAGAATTAGGAAGTAAGTTCAATTCACGTGCAGCCAAGAATCCATTTGATGGCCATTTGCATAACTATTGATGGTTCGTGACTATGTAAGAGTGAATGCATTCTTCGTTGCCTTGGCGCGTGGGGCCTCTTTTCAAACAACTCAAACTGGGCATGGGGGGGGGGGGGAGACCACTAGTCACTGATTGTTCAGAGTGATCGTTTGCCCGCTTTGTCCCGATTGCTCGCTCTGTCCCAATGGACCCTACTTACTTTGCACTGAGTTTCTAAAGGCTAATCTGTAGCAAATGTTTCTAATATTGGGAACACGATAACTTTGAGTGGGAACATGATGACATCGAGTCTGTTCCCATTGTGAGGGGTACAATCAAAAGTATATAATTGTGTTTTAGTTTTGACTCTAGATAAAAGTTTCAATTTTCACACAACCGCATCATCTCTTTGGCATAATTTGCATAGGTTTCCTATGAAAATCTAAGTTTTTAATATCATGCTTGTATAAAGCTTGTCTGTCTGTAGCACAATAGTAAATAGAATTACTATGGTAGCACTGGAGTGTATCACAAACTCTAATATTCCCGCTATGTCCCTGAGAAAGTCCAGAGCTTCACTACTGAAATGAAGAAATAGCTAGGAAAGCTTCATTACGGGGTGAAAAGCTTTTCATGAAAAATCATATATTGCGACAAAAATTCATTTAGCACGTGCGCACGAGGGGGCAAAAATGCAAGCTTCCGTGCGAAGGGAAGGGGCTGAGCTAAAAGTGTATGACCCTAACGAGTATCCTGAGGCTACACCCCCGTACTCCAATTTATTATTTCCCTCCATTAAATATGTTTGGATGTAGCCATTCAGCCGTGGTATCCATATGGCAATGTCTGGAGTCGACAAAATTCAAATAACTTTAAATAGCTAAAGACAATTCAAAACTTTTTAAAGGGCTAGACTCAAAAGTTAAAGCACAAATCCCTGGAAGATCAGTGCTCTCATTTAATAGGATTAAATTTTTCATTCTGATAAGTTATTTTGGTATTGTAAAGTAATTTATACCTTAGCTGAAGGTTGTATTTCGTGTATAAATAAGTCAGGTACAGAATTGCAAACTACCCCTGAGGAGGAACAGCAGTTCTAAGTGGTATGCTGATTATTTCATTTTATTTCCCATTTCCCCCTGCAAATATTTATTTTTATCATTCTGAAAGGTTTTACGTGTATAAATGTAGTGAAAAAGCTAAGCCACTGAATTTGAATGTCTTTAATCGCAATATGTAGGCAGTACGTTTTACAAACTCTGTAGTCGTGTCCAAATAAGAATTACTCGTTCTTTATTTAAGAAAACCACTTTAAGCCTGGGCCTCAGTTTTCTTAACTATTCATGAAATTGAAGCTGAGATTTTTGCACGATTTTCTTAACGTGTACTACAATAAACAGACCCTGAGAGGCTACCATTATTTGCTAAAAAATGACTTATCTTTGTTATCCAAGATTACCAAAGAAAAGTTTCAATCTTTGCAAATGATCTTGTAAAAAGAGCTAATATTGGATTCGACTTATGAAAACAGATGAACTTTAAAACTTGAGCCATGAGGTAGTTTTTAATATTTTCATATGATTCTGGCCTTTTAAGCCTCATTTTTATAAACTTTTTCTTATAAAAAGGTGTGTTTGCAGTCGTTTCTATCGGAGTTTTGTATGAGAACAGATTGATGCAAATGTCCAAGAAATTTCACTTATTTGTGCACTTTTAGCCATTCTAGAGGGAAAACTTCAAAAGTTGTCTGTCGCGGTAGACCGCTACCCATAGTGGATCCTATTTGGCCTAAGCAGAGCTATCATTGTCCTAGGTACAGACTCATGGAGCCGTCCCTGGCATACCCTGGAACAGCCATGAATAATGGAAGCTTGGAAGTTTCTTTTGCTGCTCTCTTGCGAGAAGGATTTGAGCAAATACTCTCATACATATCTATAGTTGCACAACTTTGAGCTTAAGTTTGAAATAGTTAGCACAAAAGAGCGTTTTCAAATAATGCATAGAGCACCTGCTTTAACTATATGCCTGTTATCTTTCCCTTCCTTCAATAAGCAAATTCGCTGTCTGGCAAAATTCTGGGGGCTAAACCTCCCAGCCCCCCAGCGACACCGTCCTTGAAAACCAAATAGCACTATGCTAAGGGTTATATGAATTTCTTGGGCCCATTCAATGATGAAAGTAACTTTTCGTCAAGAAACTTTGCTAATGACCATTTGCACAACTCCCACTTAGTAAATGTTCACTCTGTGACCACACCCTCTTTTCAGGAAAACTCCACCTTGCACCGCCCTCTGAGGAACTCGGTAGTGACGCCCATGGTGACGCCCCTATTTGGGACTTATGAGTAAATTCCTTTTTACTGTCTAGATTAGTAAATTAGTACTATTAGAAAAAGCAGCAGTACTAATTTAACTTTTCTAAGAAACTACGAAGGAGGATGGTATATTCCGAAAACGAGGTCTTTCGGAGAAATTAAGAAGAGGGTTAGAAGAGGGGAAATGCAGAAGTAAAAAAAGCAAAAAATGGATAAAAAGACTACTTTAGAGTATCGAGAAGTTCCAGAAGATGAAGTATTAGAGAGAAGTATTCTGATACCATTTACAACACCAAGAAAAACTGTTGAAAACTGGGGAATGAAAGGATCCATGGGCCTAGGCGTTGAGAACTTTAAAGACCCTTGGTACTACCATAGGCCTGTCTTCGATCATGTATGGAAAAATGCATATCTGGGCGTTGGACAAGGTAGTGCAGAATATTATTACTTATACTATCAGAATATGGGAAAAGACAGTGCATATGTGAAAATTAGAACAAGAATGAGGTTGTTCAGGGATGCCAGTGGCATATTTTTGAGTGGGGGCTGGGGATAAGTTGTAAGTCCATATAGAAGTATTGAACAATGACAGTAGTAAGGAAAGATTAGGGGGCAGGGATGGAGCCCCTGAAAAATTTTGGAACTACACCCTATAATTCAGTAGGAAATGCCCTGTTTGACTATAGATGTGCATCCTGTCTAGGTAGAAAATGGCAGGTAAATGTTTTGAAAGCTTTGTGAGAAAATTGAATAGACCTCTTTGCTACTACATAAAGATTGTTGCCAGATCAGGTAAGATGAAAGAAACACATGCATTCAGAGCAATGAGATCATGTTAAGTGCTAGGTGACCAAGAACACACCCTTCACTGACTTTTTGCATTTTTATGAGACTTTTGGACCAGTCTATAGCACAACACTTTGAAAATACTTGGGGTATTTACCTCCATTAGGCCCTGATGACTCCGCCACTGGTACTTCTTGAAGGTGAGTCAACTATAGCTTGGAAAAAGGAGACCTACTTTCTATTTGGATTGAATGCCTCTATTGTGAAATTACACATTAGAAGAAAAGTGGGTGGGGGGCTACAGCCCCCTGGCTCTGGTATGCCTGTTGTTTTGTGTTATTGTATATATATATATATATATTTCCTATATCTGTATGGATGAACAGGCAGCATCTCTCCATTCAAACTCTGTCATTTCCTTTCTTTACTACATCTATTGTGTGCGTTGCACTTGCTCTCTATCCTCAGGGGTAGAGCTCCTATTATTCTTTCTACTTCTATTCTTCTATTGTTCTCTTCTTCTTAGTGCCATTTTTACGCCTCCAGTTAGATGGTGTGAAGTTCGCTAATTATTTTTCTAAGGTATTGTTTCTATTTATGTGTTTCCATTGTACTTATTCAATTTTGGTTATGTATATATGTGCGCTCTGTAAAGTAAAGGTAAAGATTTTTCTGATGAAGCTATACGCGAAACGTTAAACAGTTGTTTTTATTATGAGAGTCTATACAAATTTTTAAAAACTTTTAGTGGAAAGGCTATTGAATTATATATATATATATATATATATATATATATATATATATATATATATATATATATATATATATATATATATATATATATATATATATATATATATATATATATATATATATGAAGGTGCCTTTCCCAATAAATCATTTCAAAGAAAGATGCACATGTTGGTTTTTTGTTTAAATGACTTATAATCTGATGAAATTGATGATTTATGCACCAAAAGACCATGAAAACAATACAGATGAGACTTCTTCATTTGACTCATCACAAAAGTTGTTATTATTTGTAGGAGAATTCCTCTATGTATAAGTTCTGATTTTTTTATTTATGTGGAATGGTGTTTTCTTGAAGGTGCAAAGGCAGTTGAGAGGTATTACATTCCAAAGCAGCATCTGTACTACCTGAGTTTGTTGTTACATGATGCATTATTACAAGAGAAATATGTCCAAGCTGCATACATAATGATTGCAATTTCACAAAATCCTCAGACTCTTCCAGAACAAATTTGGCGTGTGAGTGACTTTTGGAATAGTTTTAAGCTGTAAATAGTGTTACTTGTTAGGTCTGCCTTTTTGTTTTTATATGACATCAGCATGTTCCAAAGCTTGGTCACATAGTTATCTTGCTATTTTCAACTAAAATTACAGAAGCATAGTAGACTTTGTGGACAAAATTTTAAATTGCTTCATTGGTAGGAAAAAGTTAAGTATGCTCCAACTCAAATGAAAATCTACCATTTTGTTTGTTATCTAGTGTGGAATGGAAGTTCTGAAGCAGTGCCCATCAAGCTTAATGGGAACAAAACGAAAGTTTTATAAACTAATGTCATTGCTGTGTCCACAATACTCAAACAGAATGGTCATTGACATGGCATTTCAAATACTCAATGATGGAAATGATGCGAGGGAGGCATACCAATTCTTAATAAGCAACATCAACAACAAAAGAGTTAAATATGATATATTGTTCCGTGCTTGTATCGGAATGTTTGAGTATGTATTGTGGAAAATGAGCCTGAATCAAAAAAAGAGTCATAACAGTCATGAAGAGTATAGTGAAGAGACTACTGAAAAAGTTTCAGTAGAAAACATGAGCTTTAATGCAAAAAGAGCGCTAGAGAGCATGCATATTGTTTTGAATGAACATGGTGTATGGGACTGCATTGTGTTGAAAATGGTGGAAATTTTAGATTATTATAACAATGTTGAAGAAGCCATTTTGGTCCTGGAAAGTTATCGAGATAAAAATATGGATAACCCAAATGCACACAGGTATGCTTTTTAGAGCTCAAGTTAAATTGTTGCTACCTTTGTAGTTGAGCTGAAAAAAAAGATTAGACACCTTGTTGAGAAAGTCTCTGAAATTAAGCTGTGAATCATGATTTTGGTCAGGCATATTCCAATGAGCCTGATCTTGTGTGGCTTTTTCATAACTGACTGTTGTATTCCTAATGGGGAAATGATTGTTCAACACTGAGAAGGTTTATAGTTATTAAATACTCAATAATACACAAATGTCCCTATTATTATGGGACCAAATAAGTTTAAGTAGTAATGATTATTTGTCATAATTCATTACTTCATAGTCTTTTGGATTACTTTAAGGGTACATTTATCCATGGACTTACAGGGTTCAGACCTAGGGACCCCCTACTTATACCTTAAGTTAGGGCTCCCAAGCAAAAGTTTGAAAGTCCTTTTAATAGTTTTATTTCTTGATAATACATGGCATAGAGGGAAAGTGTCATAATTTGAAACAACAGTTCTTGCCGGCAGGGCACCAAGTAGGCTACTCATAACATGAAAAACATATTTTAGGTGCATTTTAAGGGACTCCACTCAGTTTTGGGGTCATGGCTGCAACATATTTGTATGCAGCCTTGAATGTTTCATCTAGAACATTTTGTAGACTTAAATAATGCAATTTTTTATTACAGATACTTATATTTGTACATGAAAAAGACAAATCAAAATTTGGATAGACACTTTGATGTGCTCAGAGATCTAATAAAGCTGGATATAACTAATGACCTAGCTCATGAGTTTTTTGAGATGCTTAAGAGTGCAGGTTTGTCTTCTTTATCTTGTGACATTTCTTTTTATTTATCCTGCTCATGGATTTGTGTAGCAAAAGGATTTATTTGATAGTACCATGAACAGTGTTATATATCTATGTAAAAATAGAAAGTTCTAGGAAGTTATCAAATGGCAGGTGTTCATTTTTAAATCATAACTGATAAAATATCTTATGGATTTGAGATAAAGTCTTATCATTTGCAAATAGACACTACTCCTTTGTAGTGATTTGCCAACTTTTTGTTTTCTTCTTTCGTACTTGTGATAAGTAAATGAATAAATATTGATAGATTGTCTTCAGTTTCCTGAAGCTCAGTAATTCCAAAGTTTAATATTCAGGTTAGTGCCTTGCTTTGAGCTAATCATTTCGCATTGTATCTATTCATATCCATTAAAATGCTTAATTGATGAAGAACTGTAGTTTCATATTGCTTGTTATCGCAGTTTTCCCATAGAGCGAAATCCATTCTTGTTGGTGCCTTTGATCGTATTCTGAGTTTATTTATTCAAACTCCTGAATTTTTTTTCCTGTGATGCTTATTTCTTCATCAAAGATGATGAATTGTTTTAAAATCTTTCTAGATTTTTGGTCTTACCCATAATATCTTGTAATTATTTGGCAGTTATTGCATAGGTTGTTTAGTAAAAGGAAAGCAGCAGGGTTTAGGAAAGAAAAGAAGTGAAAGTGAGAGAATAAATGTGCATTGGAGATGACGCAGGAGCTGCGATGACTCTCCAGTGCAAATTTTTGAAAAGGAGGGGCAGTGCGAGCAAGTGACGTACTTTTGGCTTTAAGGAACGATTCAACAGCTTGACCAGATTACTCAGTTCGTAGAGCACTTGACGTACAAAGTTCAGGTTCGCTGGTTCGATTCCCATTCGGGTCTGTCATTTTCTCGAACTTTCATTTCATCAACTTAGTTTGTGTGAATTTACTACAGAATTCAATGGCAGCCATTCAATTATTGACTTGAAAGGTAGCATGGTATATGGCTTGTTTAATTTAACATTAAAAAAGAATATACTGGTTTGCCTTGCTATTTGATAACCGTACGGAGGTAGCCACAACGCACGGCATATATAGGTACGTAGGGCCCTAGCAGTAAATGTAGTGTATGTAAATGTATATATATAAATTACTTTATTTCATGTTAGATCGCAGATAGAATTAAAAAATATTTTTATTCCCTATTTATGATTACTTAGTTATCGATTTAGTTTAGTTTACGTGTATAAATATATATATTTGTAAACTAGAAATAAAATCGATATAAAATAATTTGACACACACACACACATATGTCCACTTAGGTGTGATCTTGTATAACCCAAGGTTTTCTGTTTAATTCTACTTAACTGAATATTTCGCCTCGAATTTAGGAGAGATTTGTCAGCTTATTGAACTGTTGTTTCAAAGACTTGACCATTACTGTTGTAAAGATAACGCGGATGACTGGCGGATGCTGTTTCTCTTGAGTAAAAGGTATAGAAAGCGCCCTTCAAGTGCCGAATGGAGGAGAGTCCAAGACTGTGTATTAGAAAGGAAAACGTGGTGGCCAAAATATCATTTTAGGCCGAGTAGCATGGCTAGCTCGCAAGGACCTACGAGGAGTAGTGAGACCATTACTGAATTGTCAAAATACAAAAGAAGAATAGCCTCCTATTTCAAAGTTAAAGGTACCTTTTAATCGGAAGTGATAGACAATATATGCAGTTGTTTTATTTGCTCCTTGGTCCTCGTTTTGTCTTTATATTAGCACATTTAACGGTTATCTGCTTCCATCATTTTGAAACAGATCTAGTACACATCATATTTAATTGAAGTTTTCCTATTTTGCAGTTCAGACTGCAAAAATATTTCCAACTAATGCATGCCTTTGTCCCATTGAAGACGTAATTACCAATTGATTAATAGCAGTCGTATCAATGTAGTAAACCTCGTAAATGATAATTTGTGTTGTCAAAATGCCTCATAACTTTTAGAAGTGCATTAGAATGATTCCGTTTGTATTTTTGAAGGCTCGCATGATGAACAATCGGGAAGTTACAGTTCTAGTGCTGTGGCTAGCGATACGGATTCAAGTTTTGCCAAGAATTATCATAAACATAGATCAAAAAGGCACTTGAATAGAAGTGTAGAAGATTCCAACTATAATGCAAAAAAAGGAAGGAAGAGTTGAAAAGTATGAACTTGCTCCTTTTGCACCTTAGTCTCTGAAGCTGTTAAAACTGTCAATTATTTTTCAACTATTTTTATTTGGTTCTCGTATTTCATTAATTCCACTCATTGGTTGTTGTTTCCTCACATTATCATAGATTTTATTTGATATTAAAAAATATTTTAAAGTTAGAACCCTAATTCTTAATTCAAAGCATGATGTGGTGGTTGAAATGGTTAAACCGTGATAGACTGGTCGAAGTGGTTAACCGACAATACTGTATTTTGGTTCGAAACGGACATTCGCCGAAGTTTTATCCCCACAAAACCTAGTAGCTAAATATTAGCAGATAAAGCGAACAAAATACCACAGTTTATATTTTTATTTTATGGTCATCTTTGCTTTTTCGCTTTATAATGTTACGTCGTAATTGACTGGAGCATTTTGCGTTACCACGAAGGAGGAAACGCAGCTGCAAGCAGATGCTGTAGAAATGATTAATGTGAGAAATTCAAGAAGCAGGTGTTGAAAGTGAACACAGGCACAGTTTACGAAGAATACTCTATGGCCTAGCTCGAGAACTTTCTTTTGGTTTAATGGTACTATTACATATTGGTGGTTCTACACTACTTTTACGCGAATTGTAAGTTAGCTCCTGATGTCTAGTTTGCCATAATTTTCATACACATACCACAACATCGTAATCCTATATCAAAATTTTTTTTGTTGTTTTCATTTTTAGTTATTACCTCGAGTAATTCTTACGATAGGTAGTATTCTACATCCTTTTGTCTTTGTACACTTTCTCTAATGTAGTCCAGCTTCTTAGTTATACTAAGGTTAGTCTTTTTCTAGATTTTCCCACCTATCATAAATAGGCCTTTCCCATATGCAATGTTTTCAATGGTTTATCGATGCAGGTGTAGGATCTCATCTATCAAGGATGCCTTGTTGCTATTATTTTGATCATGAGCTTGATGGATATGACGATAGTTACTCTTATGAATCTCATCACAATAATTAAAAGAATTGCACATCGTATCTGTTGTAACCATTTATGAAAGGAAGCCAAACATAAATCTTCAGGAGGATCCACCTATTATGATTTAGTTTAATGTTTCATATCTGCTTTAAGAATAATCTGAGCTGAACTGGACTGACCTGCTGAATATTCGAATCGTTCATTACTTGGTTTTGGAGAAAATTTACCTTGAATTTTATTGGAAATATAAGTTAGGCTATTACATAAGATGAATGAAAAAGGAGTTAGAAAAGAGCCAGATGGTATCTTAAATAAGAACCAAGAACTGCAATAATTCAAACATTTTCGGATTGGAAAATTAATTCAAAATGACCTGATAATTTAATACCATCGGCCAATCGGCGTAAATCAATGTACTGCCGTCTATGGAATGTTATAACATGTAGAATGGCTGTAAGTGAGGCTTCAAGTTCTTGACTGATTTTCATACTTATTTATTTTAGATTACCTGTCGTTTGTGTTGGGAGAATAAAGAATTGATTAGTGGAAGCTGAGCATGTTTTATATCAAATTTAATTGCCTTTTGACATCCATTGTCGATACAATTGCTTTTTAATTGCATCCCATTGAATCTGAAGGAATTGAGTCCATTTTACGTTATTTGAAAAATTCTCAACAACAGAGACAAGCTTCCTTGCGTGTTTATTTGCAACAATGGTAGATATTTATGCCAATTGCGGTAATGTTTATGAAAATGCTCGGCAAGAAGTTAACGAGCGATTGGACACTCGAACTTTCGACATAGAAGCGTTACGAGACAGGATGCTTGCTCGACCTGATATATATTTTGAAAGAAAAGACGATGCATTCTTACTTCAGTTCTTACGAGCAAGAAAGTTTGACAAGGACAGAGCATTCAGCTTGTTGATGAATTATTGTCGTTTTCGACGCCGCCACCGACAATTCTTTCGCTCGTTACGAGCATCTTGTTTGCGACCAGTGTTTGAAGATGGTCTGCCTATGGTAATGCCAGAACGAGACCATCTCGGACGTAGCATTGTGATTATGTTCCCAGGAAATTGGAACACAAAACTTTATACGTTTGATGATATTTTAAGAGCGTTATTATTGACTATGGAATATTTGATTGAAAGCGAACGAACTCAAATTTGTGGGGTGGTGTTTGTTGTCGATTTTACTGGATGGAAAATATCAGATGCATCTTACCTTAACAAGTCTCATTTGATCGATGCAATAAAAGTCTTTCAGGTATTCTGAACCTTTTCTCCTTGACTTCAGATTATCATGCCACAAGGCGCACTGCTCTTCCTAGCAGAAAAGTAGGACTGTTTACATTTTGCAGCGTGGAAGGTGACGGTGAAAAATATGCTACATTACTCACGTTTAAGCATATTATAGGGGTAAATTAAAGTCACTTGTGTGCAAAGCATTAAAATTCCATTGCAAGGAAGTAGATTGCCCGATTCTCATGTAACCTATCCTATTGTTTCTAATCACTGAACACTTTGATTAATTTTTTATACATTGGCTTGGAATATTGATTTAAAGCATTGGATTTTTATCTTTCTATTTTTCTTGTTGACTGCAAATAAATCAATTGTGTCTCATTCACGCAAAGGACTGTTTCCCTGCAAGATTTAAAGGTGTCCATTTTGTGAATCAGCCATGGTATGTTCGCCTCTTGATGACTGTGACGAGGCCAATCATAAAACAAAAGGCACAGAATAGGGTATGTTGAAGTATTAGATTTGGGATTAATTGGCAATACTGATTGACTGATTGATTGATTGATTGATTGATTGCTTGATGGGATGATTGATTGATTGGTTGATTGGTTAATTGATTGCTTGCTTGCTTGATTGATTGATTGATTGATTGATTGATTGATTAATTGAATCTAATACATGGGGCCACATTATGGAATAACTTGCCAGCTGAACTTAAAAATTCTACTTCCAAGTTTTTATTTTGCAAAAAAATTTATTTGCCAGGCTCTCTCTAACAAGAAAGCAGCAAATAGGACATTAACAAGCGATTGGCACATGAACTAGTTATGCATAGCAACTAGGAGGGGGGCTCTCATCTAGTTAGTCTACCTACTAGGGGAGCTCCTCCTAGAAAAGTTCTACTGCATCGTTTAAATTTCGATTGTGTTGTAGTTTATTTATGTTATATGTTGTATGTAGTAGAATTTGAATTGAACTGATTGATTGATTGATTGATTGGTTGATTAATTGATTGAATGATTAATCGATTGATCAGGTATTAGCTGTACGGTCACAATGATCTGTCTATTCTCATTGACAATGTTGTCTACCTTTTTCAGTAATAGTTTTATATCTACAGCGCTTAAAAAGAGCATTTTGTCATATTTTATCATATTTTGAGTTTATGATGGATTTACTTTTATGTCATTTGGATCTCACAAGAACTGCCTCTTTCAACCAACAGCCAAAACCCTTTCTCATTCCAATTACCTTAAAAATATTGGTTTGAATGCAATAAGAAATTCTCACTTATACTTCTTTTGTTTCATATTAGTCAGAGTATGAAAGACCAAAATATTAATAGATGTACGCTGTTAAAGTGTTCAATGAAAATATGCGCAAATGTCTTTGACAACAGAAGTGAATTGTCTAATCCCTTGGCTTCTTCATCAGGAAACAATGTCGGAAAATTTATTTCAGATATTACAAGGCACACTTTTTCATAACTATGACCCTTGCTTCATTATTTCTGTTTTGCTTTTGTCTGCGTTTTTAGATCTATTATCATGGCAAAGATGTATTGCACCTTCACAATTACATACCTCCAAACGTTCTGCCGCCTGATCTCTGTGGTGACTTGAGTGTTCCTGACAAATCATGGCTCTACAAAGCACTGTTAGATCGGGAAATCAACAAGCAAAAGCGATAGCTTCAATGGCATTTATTTATCCCTTCACTGTAGTACTTCAGTTGTGAATAGAATTCTCATTTTGTTGGAAGTTGACTTTCTCTGTCTCCAAATCCTTTATTGGTCGATTGATCGATTGATCCATCGACCAATCGATCTATCATTCATTTACAACATTATACCGACGAATGGGTTCTGGAACTATTTTTGTATATTTCAGTTGTATTTTGTGCTGGAAACTTTAGCTGAAAGAAAACACATAAGCACCACTCAACTGTATAGTCACAAGGCATCAACGGAGAACATAAATATGCCCATATAAGGCAAAATTAAGCTAGAGAGGCCTTTCCTTAATGGCGGCCTAAACGGAAGCTAGTTTTTAGATACTACATGTCTAATTCACAAAGTATTTAAGTTATTTAAAAGGTAAGTGATTGTATTTATCTTGCCAATTTTCTCTTTTTTTAAAGAAGTAACGACTTTATTGAATGTTACAGGTTTTTTAAATGACAGACGATGATGAATAGAAGTCTAGTTAGACTTGAGTGTGGTAAATATTGAGCATATGAGATCGAGATCAGATCTTTAGTAGATGCAAACTCTTATAAAGTCTCATGTAAACGGTAATCAATTCTCCTTTTTTATCAAGTCTGCGTTCATTCTTTCTGCTGCTTTTGACAGGACCCAACTAGCTTCTTTGTCACGAGTTGGGATTAAGGAATTATACGTCATTTCAGAAGTTGCAATAACAACTCCTGGCATTGGAATCATGAATAGGCGAGAGTCATCTCCATGATTGAAATCGTAGGCACCAGGGATGCCGGAGCACGGGGGCGAAGGGGGGCAGTGCCCCCTGCCCTTGGACAGCGGGGGCACGGGGCAGAAAGTGCCCTTCATATGTGTCTATTTATAGGTTTTTCCTCTGTTTTCTGCTTACATTTACTCTCCGCTCAAGCTCTTGAATAAGAGTAATGTGTATAAAAAGCAAAACATAAAATAAAACTCTGACATCATTATTTATACAAGTGGCCTTCTCCAACCTTCAGCACCCCCCCCCCCCCCGCCCTACAGTGCTTCTGACATTTCTGGTAGACACCTTTAATGGGCCTCTCTATCTGAGTTTTTGGTATGAGTGTGAATGCATTACTTAATGAATAATGGTCTTCTTGAAACTAGTACAGCTAAAGTTAAAGCTACAGCTGCCATTTAGGTATTTTTGTATATATTGGGATTTAAGATTACATCATACCTCACGCTAGATCAGCAAACATCAATGCTCATTTTGTAGCTGAAGATTCAATAATGCAGGATCCAAATCTAGATACAGAGTGGAATGATGCACTAAGAAGGCATGGCATTCTACCAGAAAAAAAAGAATTAGAAATTACTCAAGATCAGGTAGAAAATATTGTTGATGATGTGATTAAGCAAAAGACAGAGGGGAAGTCATTGGATGCTTTAAGTTTGGAAGAGCTAGATGAAAAAGAAGATGATGAAGATGATGCTATCTTGCAGCAGATACGGTATTTGGTTAAATTCTAGTTTCTTGGGATTTTGTTCTTACATCATTTTCCTTGAGAATGCCCCTTGAGAATGTTTTAGCTCATGACAAAAGATTTGTTATTTATGTATATTTGCTGTTCTTACTTAGCTTGAAAATTATAAGTGGATGGCATTGAAAAAATGTGTAATATATGCATTAACATTAGTATTCATTACTATGCAGTTTTTCTGTTTCATCTCCTGGTATATACTATTTCTCTGAAATGTTAATTTTTGGAGAAAATGAGTAAAAAGAACTTGTAGGGAATATTATCAACTTTTTCCAGCATATTTGCCTTCATATGCTTCTCTCATATTTACCACCTAATCAGTAGAAATTATAGCAATGTTTATTTTGAATAGGTTTTAAAGATAGTAGGAGTTCATAGATATGTTGCTTTTAGACAAAAAAGAATTTTAGAAATGAGAGAAAAACAGAATGCAGCAAATCATGGGGATATACGAGAAATTTCTGCAAATGAATATGTTGAGCAGGTTACAAATGCTGGTGATGGAGTATGGGTTGTTCTGCATTTGTTTCAAACATAGTATCCTTTTTCATATGTATATATATATATATATATATATATATATATATATATATATATATATATATATATATATATATATATATATATATATATATATATATATATATATATATATATATATATTATATTTTGTTCAGTTATATTTCCTCTGGTAATGACTATGGCATGCTCAAAATCCTAAAGAATTGTAGCACAATTTATATACCATTTTTCCAAATTTATATATCTTTTACATTTTTGTAGCTATATGATTATACTTTTGTTTACTGAATTATGCCCAGTATAATTCCTTAACAGTTTTCTAGTGTTCCACTCTGTACCCAGATCAATAAATTTCTTATCCAGCTGGCTAGAAAGTTCCCTTCCACAAAATTTTTAAAGAGTGTCTCGACAAATTGCATTAAAAATTATCCAGATAAGAATTTGCCAACAATATTTGTTTACAATGGAGGTGAGATGAAAGGACAGTTTGTTGGACCCTTTGCATTTGGTGGCATGAATTTGAATCAAGATGGTAAGTATGTGCCAAATGAAATTATGATAAATTTAGTCTGATTGTATTGTCATTATACTTGAATAGTCAGTCAGCTCTCGTAACTGATTAATTTAAACCTTGATTCCAATGGTCAAATAGTTTATTAAGTGCAGTATCAGATGTTTTGCACATTGCATAAAAACTACTGAACTTAAGGATGGTCGCAAAACATAGCATGTTTCCTTTCCAGTCATTGTTGTAGTAATAAATTTAGCAAGTAAACTTTGTTTTCCAAAAGCAGAACTAAATGAGTATGTTAGCAGTTAAGTGCTTACTCTAATTAGGTGGTTTATGCTTTATTTATACTTTCTTTATTGGACACATTATTCATCATATCATGTGTACCGGCAACTGGCTATATATTTAGGTTCACCTTTCGGTCACTATCCTACATTTCATACTCTGACGAGTGTCAGATGAAAATAAGCTTTTCAGTATGTCTAAAAACATGGTACCGCTTTTTTGTGCTGTAGTGAACTTTCTTTATTGGGGATGCAAAGGCATACATGTTTTTTTATAAGAAAACCACTTTTTGCCTAAGCCTCAATTTTCTTAACTTTTCCTGAAATTGAGGCTGAAATTTTCTTAAGATTTTCTTATCTTTTATTGGAGTAAAGTGGCTAACACAGGTCAATGTTATTTATTATAAAAAAGGTTGATCTTTGTTAACCAAGATTATCAAAGAAAAGTTTTGATCTTTATAAAGGAGCTTGCAAAGAATGAGCTACTATCAATTTCTGGCACATAAAAAAGATTGACTTTGGAACTTGAGCCTTGTGATTTTCTTAACATTTCCTTAACATTTTAGCCTGATTTTCTTATAAACTTTTTCATATAAAGTGATGTGTGTATTCACTGCATTATCATTTGTGAAATGAAAATGTGAGAAAATGAATGATCCTAGTTGGGCTCAAATTCCCAACCCTTGACTTTATACGCAAGTGCTCTACCTCTCAGTGCTGAGGAACAGGGGTCAGGGGATCACTGCTCTGGGGTCCCATGACTATTGGGACCCAAGAAGAGCATGCTTCTGGTGTGCTTTGACATATTGGTTTGATTCTTGGGACTCCTGGCTAGAAGCCCAGAAATTCTCTCCACCGCCCTACTACCACAGAGCTATTGGGCCACTGTTTCAATGTTACTGTTACTTCTCTTGCACTCTCATTTCACAATTTTTCCAGAATTCTGTTTTCGTTAGTTCACTATCATTTCCATGCTCTTCCCATTCAAGGTTTGGAGTGGATGCTTTCCACAGTTGGAGCAGTTGAAACTACAATCAAAGAGGATCCGCGCAAAAAACTAACAGATGGCACCAAAACAATGACAATTTTAACACGTGACCGTAAAGCTGTTCGAGATTCAGATTCAGATTCAGATGATTATGACTAATTGTCATTTGTTACCATGGAAATTCATTTGTTTCTCTGTTTGTTATATCTCATAAATCTATCCAGCGTATGTAGACATCTTCATTCGCATGCGAAGAATGATTGGCGCTTTGTATACTTGGAAAATTTGGCTCAATGCTATAGGCAATTAACACATAGCGTAATTCTCATTTGTTTTACACAGCAGCATGCATAGATTGAGCACTTGAGAAAGTAGTAATGTACCATATTTGTACTCGTGACTCCAGGAGCATTAGGAGGCAACAGCCAGGATTTTGATTAAAGTTCTTGATTACTAATGGAGAATGACGGCAAGGGATCTTTGGTCAAGGGTTATGACTCGCTTCCTTGAAATATAAAATCGGCAATGAGATACTTCTCTATACGGGGGGGGGGGGGGATCCATGTCAATATTTGGGGTCTGGGATTTTACAAAAACAATCATATTTGGGGTCTGTGAAGAATAGCTTTAAAAAAGTCAAAATTTTGGGTTTGAGAACTACAGCATATATATTCAATATTTGGGTCTTAGAATTGACAACGAAGTTATAAAAGAAAAACAAATTATAACGTTCTGATACCATAAATATGACAACGATAATCTTATTACAAATGATATTCAGATATTGTCCACACTTTAGTGTTTAGAAAAATTCTTCAACGATTTTGAGACTCAATATTTGGGGTCCCTCTAAACTGTGACTTAATATTTGGGATTCAGCTACAAATTGCTGACATAAACCCCCCCCCGTATAGAGAAGTGGCGAGTACCCTTCCTGGGCAATGAGATCAGCCAGTGGCTAAAGCTAAAGTATAAAATAATAATTTATTTGCTTACAGTTGGCCTTTCTAGCTATAGTGCTAATTCATAGTCGCTGTAATTCATAATTCATAGTCATTTAGCTATCAGAATGCTGGAGAAATTGGTATAGCAGTTTGGCGGAGTGAAGAGGGTAGGAGTTGGGCATACTGCGCTGCTACTACCGGACAATTACTATGGAAACTATCAATACATTTTTATACCTAGAAAAGCATAATAGATCTGAAACTTGAAAATTTCTGGTTCTAAGAATGATTAGTTTAGACTAAGAGACAAAAGAAAAGAACAAACAGCGTGAATTGCTTAGTTCCGTATCTTTTTTGATAAATGATTTTTTAATTTTTTTTCAAATTGAAAGAAATGCAGGAGATTTTACAACATTTTACCATTGCTGGAAGTCAGCTTGAGATAACACTGAAATGCTGGTAATGTCAATGAAATACAACTATGTAATGTCAGTTAACCAGAAATTAAATATACGTTACTAATGTAAGATTGTACACTATTGAAATCCAAACTGCCTTAATATAACTTGCATAATTTACAGTTACAATCATCAAAATCGTAAATCCTTGTAGTTCCTGTGAAATTATTCAGTGTCCGGAAATCTTTTTTTGGAAGATGGCAATGCATGCCATATCCTAAACCGAAGAAAACTTCCGTCTTCGATACCGTGCCCTATAGTTTTTGTTTTGGTGCAAAGATATTCTTGCAGCTACAAAGATGGTAAGGTGTGCCTTTCATATCGAAAATTTGCTTCATGAAACTAAGATTTTGATTATTTTGTGTTTTATAAGTTTTGTAAAGGCAACAGGATTTGGAAGAAATGAAAAAGTGAAAGTGCGAGAAAATAACCACCCGAGCGGGATTCGAACGTGGCCCGATAGCTCAGTTGGTAGAGCACTGACGTACAATGTCAGGGGTCGCGAGTTCGAATCCCGCTCGGGTCGGTTACTTACTCGCACTTTCACTTTTTTATTTTATAAGTTTCGATAGTAAGCAACTTAAGGCCACTTGTACACTAGAACGGATCCAAATGGACCCGTGGCAATTGTAGCACAGATAGGCTTTGCGTTTACACTAGCCTTAGATTTCTCTGGTGAATTGTCAGTGATTCTGTTTTCCTCAATCTTATAAGATATATGATATCTTTATAAGATGGTCAAATGCTACTAGTAGGGATAGCTTATGTGTTGACTACGTAATGTGAACTTTATTACTGCAGGTGACTTCATTGTTTCTTGCAGTATTGGATAGCTACCGGCAATGACTGACAATACAACGCAAATTTGTTTTCATTTTTGGTCAAACTATTCTAAACATAGCGAAGAATTCTTACCCTCCAATGCAGAAACTGTCTGGATGATCATCGTCTCATTACCTGGGTACCTAGAAACAGTGTCTTGTTACAGACCAAAATGGTTTGAAGACCTTTTTTGAAGATCTTTATACTATAGTATCTCCAAACCCCCTTTATGCTGGCTGCCCTTGATCGCACAGAATCATAGAAATGAAGTCAATTGTCCTAGATTCGGTAGATGAGCTTCTCTCATCGTCTGGAGAAGTACCGCCATTCCATCTATTGGTGCCTTTAGTGACCCTGTCTCTTTCAGCATGATGTTAGAGATTCCGGGTATTTTTGGTTGGTAAGGTTACTGAGATTAGTTGCTGTAAGAGGCTGTTGTGCTTCTTTGCTCCCAGACTATACCTGAGGGTAACGTTGGAAAAGGTAGACTGCCGCCAGATAGTACAGAGGTCCGAACACACTGGTGGCGCTTTGGAAGACTGCCTCATTAGCTGGCGTATAATCCCGGACTGTCTGCTTTGCTAGTTCGCGATTAGAGCCATTCTCCTAGCTCGCAGCTCGGGGGCCCTTCTGAGGCAACAGGATAGCTACGGGGACTTTCAGAGGCTCAGCTGGCAACCGCTGCCTCTATAACTTTGACTGATCCAATCATCACTCACAATTTATACTCGTACTATGCCTCTCATTCACACAGATATTAGCTCTGCTGCAGTTACCAACGTGGCACGGCACATTCTAAGCTCTTTTCTATCTCATTTTGCAACATTCAGAGACTATCAACTCTGTACGCCAACATCTCTTGTCCTTACATCTTCATGCACTCTTCCTCACCGAAACTACCATCAAACCACTTGACCCAAATAGCAATTCCGTTCTCTCTCTTCATCTAAAATCCCCCGGTTATGAGATATTTTTCTCTTTTTCCCTAACGGTGGTGTTTGTGCATATGTCCGCTCTGATGTACAAAGTTCTCGTCATCTGGTTGGAAATTTCCCTCCTTACTGATTCAAATTTATTTGCACCCTATACCGCTTATCAAACTCAACTGATCATGAACTCCTATTTGGCCATCTATCTGAATCAATTGACACGATAACTCTTCAATCTCCACGCTCTGAAATCATCATCCTTGGTGACTTCAATGTCCATAATCCAGACTGGCTTACCCACTCTTCATATATCACTAGCCCTACTGGTCGTGATGCAGAGGACTTGCGATTGAGAACGACCTGTCACAATTGATATCAAAACCCACAGGTACCCCTGATCACTCAGGGACAAAGCTAATACACTCGATCTTTTTCTTACATCAAACCCAGACATTTACTCAAACCCTACTGTAGAACCTCCTCTCGATAAGTCTGATTACTGCCTTAACACCCTACAACACATCTTTGTCTCCCGCCAGGATAGATCTTTCTCTTCTCAAAATGTTTTCCTCTATAGCAAGGCTTACTGGGCCTTCGAATCTTTCTCGCCGCATATCCCTGGTATCCCGGCTTCTCTAATGATCCTTCCTCTTTTGTCACTTTCATCACTAACGGAATTCAACTTGATATGGATCTTTTTATTCCTTCTTCCTATAAACCTGGGAAAAACACTCTCCAAAGTGGTTCAATTCAAAATTTGTAAAAACTACTCTGGCTCATCAACGTGCCCTCCTTCCTCTAAAGCCAGCCTTTTCACATTTACCTTTGCTACCAATTCCAATCTCGACAACCAACGGTCCCAACCCTCTCTCTACTCTACATCCACCATCACAATGCCTCCTATTGAATTCTCTACACGCAAAGTTCTGAAAGCCCTTCTTCAGCTCAACACTTCCAAATCCCAAATGACCTGATGGTATACCTGCTATAGTTCTAGAGCCATGTGCCTCTGAACTCTAGAATTTATCAAGATTGTAGGAAAGCTTTTTCAGCTTTCCTACAATCTTGGTAAATTCCCTTCTTCTTGGAAACTTGCTCACGTTTTCCCTATCCCCAAAAGGGAACAAATCTGACCCTTCAAACTGCTCCCTATCGCTATCACCTCTCTCATCTTTAAGGCCAAGGAGACCATTATCACCAAACAACTGCTTACCTTCCTTGAAACAAACAATCTTCTTTCTAATTACCAGTATGGCTTTCGACAAGCCAGATCTACTGGTGACTTTCTAGCCTATGCTGTTCATGCTTGGTCCTCTGCTCTAGAATCCTACGGTGAGAGGAGAGTGATCTCTTTTGATATTTCCAAGGCCTTTGATCGCGTCTGGCACAAAGGTCTTCTTGCTGAACAGCCAAAGTTCGGTCTCCGCCACACCTTAATTACATGGATTGCTAGCTTTCTATCTGATAGGTCAATTGTAATAAGGGTCGGTGGCTTCCTCTCTAAGTCTCATTCTACCAACTCAAGTGTACCCCAAGGCTCTGTTATCTCTCCTTTTTTATTCATCCTCTTCATAAATGACCTGCTTTCCTCTACATCTGATAGCATTTTCTCTTTCGCTGATGTCACTTTTTCATCTTTTTCATCCAATCCACAACACCTTGCTTATTCTAATATTTCACCACATCGTAACACCTCAGCCTCACTTCTCACCAATGACTTGACAAATATAGAGAAGTGGGGGTAACGACTACCTTATTAAGTTCAATCAAGGAAAGACGACGTAGGTTGTTTTTTCACGTAAACATCACCAAGATTTCCTACCTGTATTCCCGAGTAGTCATAAACTGGACATTTCATCTTCTTTCATTCAGCTTAGTCTTTCTAATTCATCTACTCTTACTCGATATTTTCACGAACATTGCTCACTGGAAATCAACTATATTATTCCCGATCCAATGAGGCGTGTTCGAACAACCAGAAGTCCTACCCAATCACACCATTTTCAAGTTACGCTACCTAATCCACGAACTCTAGCTCACAAATCATCTTTCGTTCCAAGAACTTCTCAACTATGGAGCACATTGCCTTCCACTACTATCCCTGAATCCTACAACTTCTCATCTTTCAAATCTAACATCAACAAACTTGATCTTATCTCTTTATCTACTTAAACTTTCTCCGTTTTCTTAGTTTTTCCTTTGTCGAGGCATTGCTACAGGGCGTAAGGCCTTTCCCCATCATTACATACTAAAAAATACACCTTAGCTATTATGCAACAGGATAAACCTTTCACTTTTATCAAAATTGTCGTTTGGGATAAACATTCCTCTTTCCCAGAATTCTCCTGAATCATGGAAGTGAGGAAGTGTTATTGAATCGCTTAGAACAGCTTTAAATTATATCTATAGAAAGAAGAATAGCGCAAAGGATGCCTTAGATTTTTACTAAACAAATATTCATGAATAATTCACGAGAAATTCAAAAACAACACATATAGTCGCAAAGATCATATTTTGAATAAAACAGGTTTCGCTTGTATGGTATGGATAAAATTTTCACGAGTGGCATCTGAGGAGGCGAAAGGTAAACCCTCCTATTTTTATATTTGATCAATCACTCATATTGATGGACTCCAACTTTCGATTGAAGTTATTGTTATATCTTCATAAGACTTCACTGGCAATTATACAACAACACTGGAAAGTGAATTAAGTAGCCATCAATGTTTGCAAATAAAATATAGAAAATAATAAATTGCTGTACACTCACTTTCTTTATGAAAAACTCGTAGCATGTTTCATTACCGTGTTTTGCACTTCTCTCTGTATGTTGCCATTCTATTTATCAATGTCTCCTTTCCCATTTGTTTCATTTAGACACAGCAAGATACCCTCCTTTCAACGGTAGTTTCGAACCTTTACTGAAAACATCCTGCATGTCTTGTTTGAAACTCTTTATATACAATATTTGGACGACTCGTTTCCACTAACATTTGCCTAAAGAAAACGAAGCACGATGTATATGTTTTAGTAAATCTCTAACAAATATTTAAATTTGGAAAATAGATGTTTCACTACAGTACTAATAAGCAAGGAGTCAATGCACGCCGTGAGCTGTCTTGATGTTCGCTCTTCTCCCATGGTAAACAAGCTTTCTTTTTCTCTACAAAAAATCTCATCTTGGCTATGTAATGTGGAAAACATGCAATATAATTTCCGTATGTCGTAAAGTATCGCCTGATTCGCCAATGTATTTCTTACAACGGTACCTGGAACACTTCGTGTTTTTTCTAGATATATATATATAAATATACATATATATATACATGCAAACATATAAATATATAAATAATATATTCAGAATCAACAAGCTATAGGCACCGAGAAATGCTAAAGTAGTGTAAGGAATTAAAAAACATTTCAACTTCCTAAGCGTTACGTTCTTCATTTTTTACTGTAATTATTCTTCCGTTAGCATATACTTGTATTGAAGTGTGATACTGATAAAAGCTCTTTCTACTTTTATTTATGTATATGTATACGCATAAATTACATAATACACTAAAAAATATATATTTAAAAAGAAGGTGCTTTTATCAGTATTATACTTCAATACCACGAATTGCTTTTACACAAAGATATCTGGCAATGTTGAAAAGAATAAGACTTTTGTAAAGCGCACTTATTAAAGTGAATGAAGAGGCATAAGACTCCTATTGATCAGGATACTTTAAACTAAAAAGGAATATAGTCTGGAAAGGACTTACGAGCGCACTGTACAATGCCGCTCGTTTATCCGCAAGATCAACTGGTGATACCAGCAATGACAAAAGACAATTTGTCTTGTTTTTCTTGTATTTCATCACTTTAAATATAGCTATATTACTTTACTTTAGGATTGAAATGAATGCCCATTCGAACGGTCTCTTAGAGATTTGTGGATAAAATACAAGAGAGAATAATAGCCAAGACTGTTTATGAGACCGCATTATGACTAGAGATACAAGCCATTCATCCCTTTTTGCTTGAAACTGTAATTTCTCATGTCAACAACATCTCTTGACTTATTCAAACATTGACCTCCAAACCATGCCAACTGCTATTATCATTGCTTATTATCCATGACTTCATGCCATGTCAACAAACGGAATTTCACAAAGACACAAAAGCACGTCCACCTATACAAGTTTGCTTTTTAAGTTAAAGTACAGGACACTTTTAAGCTTATCCATGGGAGTCGTGTTTACAATTGTGCTTTGCTTGGTTTGGCCACTAAATACCTTGCCATATGTTTCTGAGATATTTGAAAGTTGATGCTCTCAAAGCACAACAGAGCTTCCTCATAACTAAGCAATCAATCGACAAGAGGTAGGTAAGCTTAAGTTTGTTTTACACTTCCTTCCTTTCCATGTGAACTTATTGCCTTGTATTATTTAATCGGTAGTCCTCCAAGTGAATTCTGCCCTGTACACGACGCTATTTAGCGTATGCCCTCTGCGTAAGGTACGGCAGAACTTACCCTAAAATTAAAAATCGCGCTCCTCTAATCAAAGTGTGAACTATGCTCTCACTTAAGCAAATTGAGCACCAGGCTTTTTAAGGAAGTTGTAGCTACACATTATTCCCGCAGCAGCTACATTGAGGAAGAATGCTTAATTCTCATGAGCATACACAAAAATGCACCCGAGGAACAGTAAATATATACATATTTGTTTGTTTATCTATAGCACTCTGCTTGGCAGAGAATCTGTTTTACTTGATATATGGTGTTGTCTGCACAAATTTCTCCCTAGAACTGCACGCAGAGTTTATAACACTGAGCATTTTGTGTAGCACTGCGCATTTTGTGTAGAACTGCGTGTTAAGAAAACCATGTACAACAGGCTACTTTCCAATAGGTGTATTCTAATGAATGCTCTTCAACTTGGACGAATTACCAACAACTTATTGATCTATACAAACCATAGGGTAAGCAAACACAGCAGGATTCCTTGCAGCATAACCTGCTTTTAGCCAGGCATCATTCTATCTTAATGTACTGTAAACATTAATAGAGGTTATGCCATCGAAAGACTCCTCATTTGACGAGTCCCCCCTTCCCAGAAAGTAGCAGTGAATGCTCAGATGCTAATGAAAGCCCGAATATAGTGCTAACGTCTGTTTGGAGACGGATGTATAGAGAGACGCATGATTTAATTCATGGATATCTTAAGGTACCATTGTTAAAGTTGCAATGTTTACCTACTGTATAGAGCAACATCAGCAATCCACATTCAACCAAATTCAAGTCATATAGTACAGCTGCTAGTTGAATCCATAACAACAGTCAAGCACAAAGAAACCCAGGATTGGTAGCAGTGAATCATGTCTACAATCAGGCCTGTCTACAGTTGTGTAGATTTAAAACTAGTATATATATAAAGGTAAAAACTGGTTCCATGTGCAGCAAGGAGTAGCAGTTAGGCAGAGAATTTATCGTCAGCTTTGCAAGCTGTGGTACGAATCAAACTTCTTTTAGCTTGCCAATACAGTATGTCTATTGGTATGATATAAACCAGACCTGGGCATCACACGTCCCGCGAGCCACATACAGTCCATATTTTTACTCTGAACGGCCTGTGAGAGGCTAATTGAAAGTTACAAAATGAGCATATTTTGCAATGTCATCTCATGCTTGGACTAAAAATTGCTTTTAAATTGAAGTTGTTTTATTCACGCATAGGGGCCGACTAGAGGTCTATTAGAGGCCATAGAAATATGAACACCAGGAGTGGGCTAGGTAAGCCCAGAGGAAATTTGGGACCACGCCCTTAAATCCTGAAAGTATTTGTGAAACTCATTGCTTACAGCAAAGATGAAAAGAAACCTTAAACTTATTATCATCTCTTTCAATACATGTAAATCACGGAAGTAATGATTTACTACGGTCAACATTTATGGAAATCATACTAGCCTACTCACTTTTCAACAATGAAAAGTAAAATTCGTATATGTATTTGCTATGTTTGGGTATTTGAATAGCTGCCAGTAGCTGCTAAATCAAGGTTTACAAATGGTTTCGAAATAGAGCTCCAAAGCTTGCACAGACAATGCACAGGCCTATGACTTCTGCTAGATGGGACTTATGTATCTCTAATCAGTTTACCTATTCCAGCTCTTACTGAATGCTAGAACGCACATTTATGAGTTAATGACATTAAACTTCGCGGATCTACAGATCTCAAGAACTGGGATCTAAATAAGTAGGCAATACGTTCATTAGCATCATGCCTTGAAGATGTGCTGCAGCAATGAAACACTCCTCAATTGATTTTTATTTATTTTCAATAATATGAAGCTACCTTCGCGTTCAACTTAAACCACAGACAATCAAGAGCTTTTTGAGGAAAATTTAGAACAGCACATTTTTCTCGTGGCTACTATATTGAGGAATGGCCCTTGATTCACTTAAGCATAAACAACATGCACGTGACGAGCAAGCATTGAAAGGGTGCATATTTTGTTGCCAGATTTGTAGGAAATGACAAGATATAGACAACGCTTTACTTTAACTAGGACCTCTCTTGTTAGATATGCAATGTAAGTTGCACAGATCTCCCTCTAGAACTGCAGACAGAGTTTTTGGAGCTGCACATTTTGTGTAGAACTACAGCTGCAGGCAATGTTATCTTACACTGGTACACACGCACGGTACACGCACGGCGTAGGTGATGTCACTAAGATCAAACTCATGAAACAATTAAAGCTCATAAGAAAAATATGACTTGCAAAGCTGCCCTCATATGCTTCTTTACTTCCTACAACTACGAAATCACTCCTAGAATTGTTCCCTTAAACTACGTCAATATTGTTGCCCTTTAATTACCACATGGCTTCATTGTACCTACTACCTTCTAAACTTGCTCTTCCAATGTCGCCATTTTATGCCTAAAGGAGCAGTCGTTAAGTTTCAGGGGAAAACTTATTACAAATCTGTAAGTTTCTGCTTGTTTGTTCTAAGTAACTATTTGTTACCCAGACTTGTTCATAAATTATACTCGTAGTTTCTTTTGTAACTCTCTCTATATGCTGCAATATGGCTACTCCCATAAGATTAGGGAACAGGTAACTACCTGAACAAAGGAGTTTCTACTTCCTATTCTACAATTATAAAAAAATTCATAGCCTATATCAGTTTGCTCTGGTATTGCATTAAAACTGGCTGCACTAGATGCCTGCTCTGTGCATAATCTGTGCTCAAAAACTGTCGCTTTTGAAACTGGAAATCATAATCTATGCAAATACAGATTGCATAAATTAGTGCATTTTTAGATTCAGCTTTTCAAAAAGAAACTTAAGATGCATCACTGTAATTGGGGATTTCTACCTTATAAAAGACCGTTGCAGAAAGTGGGCCCTAAAACAATACAATGTAGGCGGCTCTTCTGTTATTGCTCGATTGCCCAACTTGCCAAATGGTCCTATTCGCCGCTCTGCTTTTTATGTGGCCCCATAGAAAAGTAATTGCCCACCTCTGGCACAGCTCATTGCCGCGCTGAAAGTGAGTGAACATCCAGGAATCGCTCATACCGTGTATAGAAACTATCAAAGATAGCAAAAGAAAGACGAGCTCCTAAGCCATGCGACTACTTTCTGATTAGAAGTGAGCTTATATCACTTGGAGTAATTGGTGGAGATCTAAATTTGAAAAAGAATAAAATGTGAATGTCCTGTGTCGTCGTGTTCTACACTTAACAGCTCAGTGAACATCAATTAACTAAATATTGTTGCTTTCATTACGAAAAGCCGAAGATTTTAATCATGCTGCATTGAATTCAAAGGATGTCAATAATTTTTGTAAATCAAATCTCTTAAAGTGCAAACATGATATTAACGCGAATTACTGAAGTCAATGCACTTCTTCTTTTATTTATGAAGATATTTGTTTTATTTAACCTATTTCATTTACTTCCATAGTAACAAAAATTGGAAAGAAATATTGGCCTCTGGTCGGCAAAACTCTTCCGCTGCTTGAAGATGAGTGCTAGAACAACATTCATTGCCTTGTTTGGCATCATTTACTGTTGCGGCAATGCTTTCTCTCTTTCAGAATATCGTAAGTTTCATGATCCTGTAGGAAGTAGTTATCAGTCACAACTTATCTTTACACTTTCAGTTGTATAATATACATAAATACACCTAAGTATACACAACACAAGCATACATACATACATACATGTATAAATATTTACATACATATGTATGTATACATACATACATGATAATTCTTATATACAGCATAAATTAATTCTTGTATATAATAATCATTGCATGTATGTATATATATATATAAATATATATATATATATATATATATATATATATATATATATATATATATATATATATATATATATATATATATATATATATATATATATATATATATATATATATATATATATGAACTCAATAGCTTGCGAGTAGCCAGGATTTCTCCTTTTTTAGTGCAGACAGAAACATTTTTGTTCACAGGAAAATCAGGAGAAAATTAAAACTTGCCACCACCGGGAATCGATATATATATATATATATATATATATATATATATATATATGTGTGTGTGTGTGTGTGTGTGTGTGTGTGTGTGTGTGTGTGTGTGTATGTGTGTGTGTGTGTGTGTGTGTGTGTGTGTGTGTGTGTGTGTGTGTGTATGTATATATACATATACTTATATATATATATCTATTCTTCTTTTTTCTTTTTTTAAGTAAGTAATTTCAGGCAAAGGTCATGGACCCTATAACAAAGCCCCGACAAAGGAAGAAAGGAAAGTTAAGTATATAGGGCGATAAGATTATTGATGTTAGATTTGAAGCGAGATAAGTTGTAGGATTCAGGGAAGGAAGTGAATGGCAGGGTGTTCCAAAGTTAATAAGTTCTTGGAATGAAGGATGATTTGTGGGAAAGAGTTCATGGATTAGATAGCACAACTTGGAGTGAGTGTGATTGAGTAGAGCTTCTGGTGGGTTGAACATGCTCAAGTGGGTCAGGAATAGTATTCTTGATTTGCAAAGAGCAATGTCCATGAAAATATCGATAGAAAATTGACAGAGCTGCAACCGGACCACGATGAGAGAGATTGGAGAGATTTGGTGAGGTTTGGATTATTGATGAGACGGATTGCTTGGAATTGGACTATGTCAGGAAGATGTAAAGAAAATTTAGGAGCACCGCCCCAAACATGGGAACAGTACTCCAGAGAAGGTCGAACCTGAGATTTGTATATAGTCATAACTGAGTGAAAGAAGATGAAATGTCCAGTTTATGACCGCTCATGAATAAAGGGAGGGAATCTTGGTGATGTTTACGTGAAAAACAACCTGCGATGTCTTTCCTTGATTGAACTTAACAAAGGTTGTCATTTCCCCAGCTCTCTATAGTTGACAAGTCATTGGTGAGAAGTGAGGCTGAGGTGTTACGATAGGGTGAAACATTGGAATAGGAGAGGTGTTGTAGATTAGATGAAAGAGATAATTTGGATAAGTATCATCAGCGAAAGAGTATATACATTAATATATACAAATAAGCATACATACACGTATACACACACATAAATATATATAAATAAATATATATATACATAAATAGATATATATGTATATGTATATATATATATATGTATACATTTATATATAGACATATATGAATTTTAATTTAAAGAGCCACAAACACATTGAATGTAAAATAATAAATGAAAGAATCACTCAAGGTATATTCCATTTTTCAGTTTCAAACGTTTGTCATCAGTGCTAAGTTAACAATGAGTTTGTGCCCCTTACCGTATATAAATATATATATATATATATATATATATATATATATATATATATATATATATATATATATATATATATATATATATATATATATATATATATATATATATATATATATATATATATATATATATATATATATATATATATATATATATATTGAGTCCTTGGAGTAGAAATGGCATCATAAGATTAAACCATTCAGAGTTCAAGGAGGGTTAACAGTTAACAGGGCCTTCACCTACTCTTGAGTCCCGAATAAACCAACCCCCGCTTATTACGTTTTGACAACTATCCACCCTGGAAATCCTTAGTTCAGACCCCTGTTTATTATTTTTGAGTCTGTAAATTCAGTTGAGTATCAAGCAAAGTAAAGATTCGTGTTTTTCATTTCATTTAAAGTTAAAATGACTTGTGAAACATATCCATAACTATTATAATTAGAGAGATTTTCCACCAACCCCATTTACTTCAACCCTCCATTTATTGAGTTCTTCTGAAATTGCTATCTCTCCATCTATTTGGGACTCAGAAGTACGCATTAATTGCGAAAAACCATGCATATACGTCACATCCGGTTTATAGTAAACGGTCTTTTATGACGTTTCTTTTTTAACGAGAATACTTTTACCTACCAACCCGAATTTTTCTTGTCACGGTAGCCAGAAGCGTGCAATAGAGAAGGGTGTCTTAATGAAGAAGACTAAATTTAGCAATTCTGGCACTGTTTTAAAAGTAATAAAGAAACCTGAGGGTAAAGATAAGTTGTAATTCAATTTTCTAGCTCTGGACTATGAAGCAAGCGGAGTCAATGTGATTTCAAATGGCAATGGTATGGTGCTGTTGGGATATTTTGGAGTGCATGCAAGGAATACATCTTCTCCAACATACTGCGATGCAATTCTGGATACCAGTGGAATTATGTTGGTTGAAGCTATGAGATATGCAATAAATAAGATAAACCAAATGCAAAATGGTTCATTTTTGTTTGGAAACCAGTTGCGTTACAGGATTGTTGATACATGTAGAAACACAGCAACATTACGCCGCTCGTTCTTTTCGTCAGTTGGAAGCTACTACTTGGGTATAATTGGTCCTCCTACCTCGGATGAGGCAGCAATCGCTGCAACTGTGCACAGTGCATATAAAGCTGCTGTTGTTTCGCACTCGGCATCAAGCATCGTGTTGGAAGATAGAGACACTTATCTGAACTTCTTTCGCACGATTCCATCTGATCGATTGCAAGTTGAAGCTCTTGTTGGTATCGCAAGTCACT
The DNA here is from genome assembly GCA_964019165.1 of Mastigias papua. Lineage (NCBI taxonomy): Eukaryota > Metazoa > Cnidaria > Scyphozoa > Rhizostomeae > Mastigiidae > Mastigias > Mastigias papua. Next base: position 10,269,188 of record OZ025278.1, on the reverse strand, counting down.
TCAATTGGAGTTATTTGTCAGTAGTTGCCTCATATGGAAGTTATGGCCAGAGCGGGTTGACTATTCTCGCCAAGATGTTAAAGGAAAGTAACAAATGTATCGCAAAGCAAGTGAACCTTCCTGATGCTCCAACAAGTGATATGTTTCATGAGGCGATAGATGAATTAACTTCAGATGAAAAAGCAAGAGTTGTAATCATGTTTACCAGCACACACGACACGAAAGGCCTTTTGATGGCTGCTAAAAAGGCAAAATTGTTGACATGGCTTTCAAGTACTAGCTGGCATACAGAAATGAATATCAGAGAAGACATGGAAGGAGCAGCGAATGGGTCTCTTATTTTACAGTATGCAGATTTGTATGATGAAGAGTTCACGAGGTACTTCAGCAACATGACATTAGCATCAAATAATTACACTTGGTTTAGAGAGTTTTGGAGTCAAACATTCAATTGCAGTACTGGGTTGAGAAAAGACAATAAAACTGTATGCACAGGGAATGAAGATTTGAAAACAAAATACAGTTTTAGCAAATATTCTTTAGTAAAGCCAGTTCTGAATGCTGTAGAGTCAATTGCATGTGCCTTTCGTAAAAGTATATTTGAACTTTGTCCTCGCAAAACCAAAAGTTGCATTGAAGCTTATCATTCAAGAACGTATGAATTCGAGGAGCGAATTGTGAAGCATCTTAGAACTGGAGACAGCTCGTGTACAGAATTATCTAACGCAGTCAATCTAAATGAAAAAGGGTACTACCCTCGGGATTTATTGGTGTTAAATTATGATGGTTCAGTATACAAAGAGGTTGGCATATGGAGATATAACCAAACAGAAAAGAAAGGAACACTGAAGATATCGGCTGATAAAATCAGTTGGAAAGATGGTCAAAATCCCATCTCATTATGTTCTCTTCCTTGCAAAAGAGGAGAAAGGAAAGTGCAAAACATAAACAATGATATTTGCTGCTTCGTGTGTCAAAAATGCGGTATAAATCAGGTGCTTGTTAATAATTCTTGTATTGATTGCGGAGTATACGAAAGAGCATCTGCAGTTGATCAGAAATGCAAGCCTCTACCAACCGTTTTCATAGAAGTTAGCGATCCTCTTGGATGCACGATCGTATTTGGCTCTTCTCTTGGTGCTTTGCTAAATACAGGATTCTTTGGTATTTTTATCAGATTCAGGGACTCAAGAATCGTTAAGGCATCAAGCCGTGAACTTAGTTTCATAATCATTTTATTTTTGTATGTCTGTTTCATCTCACCAGTAGCGTTTCTGATTAGGCCATCCAATATTACCTGCGGACTCCAGAGGTTCATTGTGGGATTAAGTCTCACCGGCTGCTACACTCCGCTAATGCTCAAAACCAATCGCATTTATCGCATTTTCACAGCTTCAAAAACAATGGTCACAAAACCAATCCTTGTTGGATCCAAATCACAAATACTTATCTGTTTAGGGCTGATAGGAATTCAGCTTCTGCTCGGTATCATGTGGTTAGTTGCGGACCCACCCAAAGTAATCAAACAACATATTAAAAGAGGAACCGAAGTTGCTGTTACGTGCAAGTTTGATGCTTTTAACGTACTTTTAAACTTAATACCGTGCTTTGTACTGACTGCCATATGCACCGTGTACGCATTTAAAACGCGAAAATTCCCATCAAATTTCAACGAAGCTTATAGCATTGGTGTAACAATGTATATATGCTGTTTCCTATGGGGGATCTTCATCCCATTATTGCTTTTCTTGGAGCTTGATAAAGATAACATTTTTACTACTAACTATGTGATTTCTGGGTTTACTATAACCGTTGCCTTCATCACGTTGATTGGCTTGTTTGGGCCTAAACTGAGGAAGCTGCTTTCCCAACAGAATATAAATCCATCTGCAGAAATGTTCTCAGATTTTCAAAATAGTAATGCCACATTAGCAATTATTCCTACCAAACTTGCAACAATACCAGAGGATGATATCAGTCTGAAGGAAAGAAGGGAATCACTGCCACGCTTTAGAACGAGTGTGCAAGGATATATGACTGCCGATGCCTCTACAAATACGTGAGTATCAGAAACAGAGCATATCTAGAGAACTTTGATGATTGCAACTAAAAATATGAGAATAGTATATTATGGAGCTGATTGAGAGCTAAAGATGTAAGGTGATCTATGCAATTCACAAGATCATGTGCATAAAAGATCACCCCAAGAGCCAAGGCGTAACTAGTGGAAGGCGTGGATGTGGACCACCACCAATTTTTCGATACAAAGAGCAAATTTGATTAAATAATTGGTGATAAATAGTCTTTATCTCGAATTTATTCGTATTTTAAGAGCTTTATTTACAGTTAAAATAATTAATAATCTTGAGATCATAAATACCGTTTCATCTCGTTGACATAACATAGATGACATAAATAACGAATGCGCTATTCAGATAGGAATCTTCCAAAGAATCTTACGTGTTAATTTCAGGGACGGTGGCAACCATCATAGACGGGGGGATTTTAACGGACCACACCCTTTTGATTAATGCCTTTTAATACATTGCGCTGTAACGATGTACAACTAAAGGCTTACATAAAGCTATGCAAACTTCAGTGATGTGACAAAAATGAATTATATCTTGCTAGAAATTTCCCCAAATCCTCAAATCTTATCTACTAGAATATGGGCGAATTACTAATTGATCCAGGAGATAACTGGCTGGGACATGCCCCCCCCCCAGTGGAACCGTTTCTGGTAGACTTTCACTAAATTGAATTGGAGTTATACCTTAAAATGCGATGGAAAATTTCTCGCAAACGTTTTGGACATTCCCCAGTACAAATATGCCTCTGCCCATGAGCAGTCTTCGCACTCACCTTAAAGTTTGGTTATCAAATCTTAAGACTTAGCAATCAGACCAGCAGAAGTGTTAACGAAAAGAGCATCCTATCATGAGCTGTGATTTCATCCATGAACGAATGCTATTTGAAGATTGTAAAGATGCATGCTACAAGTGTATTTATAGCAAATAAATGTATCTTGTATTGCTGATTTCTCATAGTTATTCATTGTTGTTTTTCTTGCCTTGTTGTTTTATCCGCGTATCAAATTCGTATCGAATGCAAATGGTATAGTAAGTGCACATGATTGCGTAAGCTGAAACGATGAAAGCACACGACAGTGGACATGCGTAATTACAAAAATAATAATAATAATAATAATAATAATAATAATAATAATAATAATAATTTTTTTGTCAAACTTCATTTAATTCAATATTTTTTACTACGTTACAATCATACACCTCTCTGTAAGGTAGCGTACAATTGGCTATCTGCAACTCTAACATTATACCATAAGTATCTAACCAAAAAAAAAGCGCAATGTACCAGGAAAAGAAAGAACTAGTGTAGATATGAAATAGATCAAAAGTCCACCAAGTCAGGGTTGGTCCAAGGTGTGTTACGACGGCAAAAAATATAGTAGCTACACCTAATGGCAATGTTCATTACTTTCTTCATGACATATTTTTGGGCAGTTTTCTCTAATTTGAGGTCGTCGAACATTAAAAGTAGTGATTCAGAGGATTTACCCATGATTCCAAGTGTACTCAATGATAGATTAAAATAATAACAATTTATTTAAAACTTCATTTCATTCATCAAAAATTTAAAAGTTACAACTATACATCTCACTAATTAACAGGCAATGTATAATTGGCATGTCTGCATAAAAAAAATAGAACAATAATATTAAAGTAACATACAATAACAGAACGAATAAATACTGAAGAGAAAGACGAAAGAAGTAAGGTTAAAAAAATAGAAGACGGCAAAAACAAGACAAAATTAAAAGTTTAATAGTTCGGGGTTTGTCCACGCCTTGTTTCTTCTGCAAAATACATAGTACGCGCACCTCACTGCAATGTTCATGATCTTTTTAATGATTACTTTTTGTGTACTATTGTCGATGCCTAACTCTTTCATCATTTGTAACAAGGAATCAGATGAAGACTCAAGAATGCCAAGAGCGCCCATAGAAATATTTACGAAGTTGATCTCACGATATCGTGGTTTTAGGTCGAGCAAAAGAGGCCTATATTTAGTAGCTTTGCGATTACTATTAATTTCTATGTTTGTTTCAAATCCAACCGTTAATTCTAAGACATAAAGAGAATTATCTGGAGCAATCAAGGCAAGATCGGGCCGAAGAGAATTACCAGTGATAAGAGAAGGTGATGGGAAAAAAGGGAGATCAGCATATACGAGGCAATGCTGTATAGAAGAAAATGATTTAGCAATGAAAATAATAATAATAATAATAATAATAATAATAAAATTGAAGCAGGCAATAGTAGGGTAAAGGGGAATGGTCATCAGAAACGAAAAGGCACTGAAGATTACAAATGAGCGAGCGAAGCGATCCGGAAGATTGTGGTTCTTTCTTTAATTCTGGGGAAGTTTTTGTTGTCATTTCACTACTTTCGTCAAAGAAAGGCACTTCTGACCTCCCATGCCTCATTAGAAAAGAGCAGGGTGGGCACTCCCCCTCAGCGCTCCCCTCTCTGACGTCCCTAACAAGGCCTCCTGTCTGATAAAGGCATCATAAGTGAATTATCCTCCATGAAAAAATTCCAAAACATGGTATTTGCAGGGACATGTAAAATTTTGGTTCCTTCTCATGTCCTTTTAACAGCCATGAATAGATCAAGTAAGAGAGATGGAATAGCACCAGCAGTCTTAGTTTATAAATTGCAAAAAAGATCACGAAATCATCGATATTATGAAGTGCTTTTATCATTGTTTACATGCTTGGGTGGGCAATTGATTTGTCTTTGGGGCTACATGAGAAACAGAAAATATTGGAGGGCTCTGCCATAAATCTGCACTCAGTTCTACAAAGCATATGTATTGCGCTTGTTGTCTTAGTGAATAAAAACAACTTCAAAATAAAAGCAGCCTTAGTCCATTCGGGAACTAAAGCTAAAAGCAATTTATTTTGCAGCTTTTATCAATTAGGTAATAAGCAAAAAACCCCGCATAGATCGTGTGTTATGCTTGTGTCAAGTGTTTCATTAACCTGCTTTGTGATTCTAGTCTTCAGTTATAGCCAAAATTCAGACTTTCAATGGTTTACTTTTCTCTATACCGTTGTTGTGGCATCACATGTGCAGTGAAAACTAAGGAACTATTAGTATTTCAATTTAATCATTGGAGGTCCAAAAATAAGAGACTTTTGAAACTAGACGCTTAGCTAGGTCCCTTATAGAACAAAAAGCGTGCAATGCCAAATCTCTCTTTTACCAGGACAATTTAGAAATTATTAAGCCAGTTTTGAAGTTCTTTCTTTCAGTTCCCTGTGCTGCCCTTGTCCTGCCTACCGTTATACTTAATTACAAATGTAACCGCATTATTATCGAAAACAACCAACATACTTGATATCCGTAGCGAACAGGACTTGAATCGTGGGTAAGTCTTGAAAAGGATTATGAACCACGCGCGGTACAAGCAGTTCTGTGTACAAGTGTCTGTAGAAACTGGATAAACATCACTCAAGTGCTAGGATTCTTGGCAAACACGGCAAAACAACCTCATTCTAGAGATGTTGATATGAGGTTTTGTGTCAGCTTTAAAAATGACTGACCGTCGAATGCTTCGTGAACCAGCAAAGCGAATCATATTATGTGTGTGAGAGTGTATCTTAACAAGGCATCGCAACAAAGACCACACTAACGAATTCAAACATTTTAACGACGCAGAACAATACAATGGTAAAGTCGCGTAAAGGTATTCCCACAAGAATTCTAAAGAAAAGGTGTGAGGTGCGGCCAGACCAGGGTGGGGACACGATTCGCAATTGTCAAAGGAGCTCAAAATGAAACGGTGTTACTTGATAAGGAGATCAATCTATCTGTAAAAATGGGGTAGGATAAACTAGTACTGTGGACAGGGGCGGTACCAGCTACTACAGAATGGGGGATAGGGGGGGTTCTAGTGGCCATGACCTAATGTCTGGGACCGGGACGGAAGAGGCTGCGATGGGCTATGCAAACTCTTTAGGTCAAAATGTTGGATCATGAAACCAAACTTATAATCACTCTTGAGGTATCAATTTTCTATAGCTGCTTAGAAATGCATGATAGTAGAGAACAAACGTAGTATATAGAATAAAATTTATTTCGTACAAACTACAAAGTTTGACACTTTTGGTACAGTGTTTGATTGGGTATGAAAAGTTCACTCGAAACCTAGATGGGTTACGACTTTTTCAAGAGGAATTTCGCTTTTCCTTCCGCCCTGGCCCAGGGCGTTAATAATGACAAGTCCCTAAGCAGAGATGCCGCCTGCAAAGTTAACAAAGGGGGTTGTTGTGCAGGCCATTACATGGATCATACCATGAACACACCCAAGATTTCATTCTAAACTGTTCAAATGTGCGTAATTACAGTTGAACAGTTTAGAATTGAATCTTGGGAAGGTATAGTTCCTGCACAACCTTGTATCTATCTAAAATAGATTGAAGATTATGCAGAAGTTTTACTTTAATTCATGAAAATTTCGCACACATTTAATTTTCGCGCAGAGCTGCTTTGCGAACAAGTGTTCGTACGAAAATACTTAATTTTCACGCATATTGCTGCGCCAAGATTTAATGTGCGCGAAATAGTTGCTTTCAGAAGGTGCGTGAAATTAGATAGATGATCTTATGAGGTGGTTCAACCATGGTCTAACATACACAAAGAGTTGATAGTAAACATAGACCAAACTCCCCTTCCATGTGTGCCTTATCAGCCGTACACTATAGAAGGAAAAGAGAGCCAATGTGTTCCCATAGCTAGCACAACAGAATATAAGTAGATTACTGGAACATTTTGGATGCGCATAGTGGGAATTTCGTACCTATGCAGCTTATATACCAAGGAAAGACGCATCTTAGCCACCCGAACTACCCTTTTCCACCTGAATTTCATTTAATTCAAACCCAAACTCACTGGCAAAATTTAGGAACCAGTACACGCTTTTATTTATAAGACCATTTGGCTCCAGTTTTCAGCCTGGTGTTTCTTATTTTTTCATATGATGTCAGCCTCAGGATTTTCTTATCTTGTTTCTTATTTCTGCATTGCAATTTCCAGTGCATAGTGTCCAGTCAGCAATTGCTCAGTATAGTAATATCAACATCAATCTGGGTGTGTTACTGCAACTGTTTGTGTTGGAGAAACCGTCTTAATGTTTATTTTAATTTTTATCCGTTTTCCGTCTGTTTTAATTTTTGAAATTTTGTTGAATTTCAGCCTGCTTTTTTTCTTATGTTGTTCTTATTTTTTGGGCAAATCTCAGCCTGATGTTTCTTATAAAGGTTGTTCTTGTAAAAGAGTGTGTATTAAATGAATCAAGAAAATCCTTATTCCCTATATTCAAAAGACTACAGAAAAACTTTCCCTCCCAAAAGATCAACCATGGCTTTTGATCGCATAGATCTTCTAAGGCCAGTGGACTGAAGCTGTATTAAAGGCAGCCACTGAGTGCAACAGAAAGATGTCTCCTATACCAAACAATATGACAAATGCATTCCAACCTCTTGATAGATCTCCAAATCAAAGTTGCAAGTTTCCTCTTCGAAAGAAAGCCCAATCCTGGTATTCTTCCCAAATTGAAAAGGAGGTGAAAGAAGGGAAACAAAACCACGAAGTTAAAGTTGATACTCGCATAATTGTTGTTGAACCTATGCACGCTTATTGCGTAGTCTCCTTTTACGATCATATGCTAAGTCACGCTGAAACTGTTACGTCTGGTGGTGTAAATCCAGAATCGATAAAGCTTATGAACGGCAAACAGGCATAGAAAATGATCCGCTTCCGTAAACAGTTTTAAAAGTTTATGAGAAATGTGAAAAATATTTGTAGAGTTGCGTAAGAAGCGTCCTATATTATATTTCGCCCCTCCCCCCTCATGGCGTGCGAAAGTCAAATGTACGCGAAATCCAGGTGCGCAAAAATTGAATGCGCAACCAAAAGATGCGCCAAAGCAAACTAGCGCCAACAATTCATGAATTAAGGTATTTAATTGGTACAAAACCGCAGTAAAGGATTTCCTCGTACTATCAAGCTAGAAATTCACTAAGCTAGCAGGCACCCATTGGAAAGGGGACTGAGCCCCCTAGGCTCTCTTCGTTTTCTAAAAGGAGCTGAGCCCCCTGAGCCAGCCGCTCCATGGTATCATTGCTTCTAAGGGCCACACCAATCGAGACACCAGCCATTCAATGCATTGGCGTACAATGACAAATGAGACAAAATGGGGATAATGAATAATATGAAAAACAAAGAATTGAAATTGGCTGGAAGTCCCCCGAATATTTTGTCCTCGAATTTGAACGAATTAGAAACTTAACCCTGGATAAGACATGGGGGGTCCCTCTCATTCCCCTAGCGCAGTGGAATTGCACTGACAATGGAATTGCTTCATAGCACTGTCTTTTGTCGTTCTCATAGGGCAGGCCTAAGTAGTGAAGTTAAGGTTCCTCTTGTTCTTGAAAACATGTTTGCAAAATGAATATTATCATTCGTTGACATGCTTCAGCAGAAAGCGATGGATACTGTTCACAACAGGCGGAAGTTAATTAATAGTGTAACAGTCGATATCATTCCAATACAAATGTAAATGCTTTCTACAAGAACACTCAAAATCTATCAAAACGGATACACTAAATCTATTAATCTACAAGCATCGATGCTTTTGCAGTCTGGGTAACCTGGTACAGAGCACCGAATACACGAACCCCGTAATTACATACTAGTCCATTTTCATAAATTCAAGGTAAATAAAAGTGGTGTTTAGGACAATTTTCCACTCTGTAAAGAAAGATATGCAAACGAAGGTTTGTCTTTGTGGATATTCCACTGAATATATTTAAAAGTGTGTAAAGAGAAAATACTTTAAGTACCCAAAATACACTAATAGGCGTATAACACTTAAAGTAGTGCATGTATAATATTGATGATATTCTTCAGGTCTGTTCTTAATAGTGGGGTGGGAGGGTGTCACATCCCCCTACAGACAAAAATGTGTCAATAAACAACCACAATTTACTGCTTTTATCGGTGGCAAATTGCTTTAAGGTTTTGTATTCTAGGTACCTAAGAAGAAGAATTAAGTCCATGGCGAAATAGACATGTCATGAATTCGTTACATTTATTGATACACACGATCTGCTGACAAATTATTCTTCAGTCGTGGAATCCACGCCCATTCTGACGGCAATTGCAGGTTTTGAAAACCCCACCCCAAAGAAAATCTCTAGGAACGGTCCTAATATTCATCCTGCAAATACTCCAAACCTCAACCCATTCGTTCCGTATTCCAAAATAAAGAGAATCAGACGTCAAAATTAAATACTCTATACAAAGAAGATTGCAATTCGGTATATCATACGGAAATGACAAAATTGTAGATATGAAAAAGATATGTCGCCATGCGCCATTGTCTTGTGTTTTAAATTAGCAAAACGACGGAACAAAATAAAATTCCAACAAATCTCTAATATGTCCCTGCGCAGATGGAATCAAATATTCAACATATTGCTTGACGAAACCATAGGCCTACAGGCATAAAACATCGATGAATCATTGTAAGAAATATACTAGAGTATCTATTGACCCTAATAGCTGTTATTCTGTGCATATGTTTATCTAATACAGGCAATTCACTGGATGCGAGAGAAATCATCACCTACGACAAGGATATGTGAATAAATCATGTGCTAAACCTTGAAACAGCAAAATTCACTCTAATCATGGCTCATCTCTAGCAAATGCCTAAAAACGGCAATTCCACCAAAAATTACTAGACAGGGCAATTAAACAAAATTTCTAAAACCCCATAAATCACTATAAGGATTACGAAACTAAGATCACGTCTTTGCTTTCATTTCTAGAGAAGATAAGAGTCCCTGAACCTGCTTTACAATTGATCTCCTTGTTAATCTTAATTCCTCGTTTCCTTCTGCATGAACGGTATCAAGTGCTAATAACTGTCTCGTTAGCATCTCTTCAATGAATATATAACTTTGATCTCCTAAGAGGAAAGACGAAACACATCACGATTTCAAGCAAAAAAGAAGTGTAAAGGGGTGTCTGCAGGAAAGTGGCTACATGACAGATAAAGTGTGGTGAAGAATGATGTGCTGTGTAGAATTGCGAATTTCAGTGCGGTCGTTCATATGACATATTTATTACAAATACATTTCCTTTAGCATCTAGAAAATAGAGAATGAACTTAATACAATACTGTGGGATTTGAAAGCATGCGGTAAAATGAAACAGTATTATAAACAGGAGGAAGAGGTTATGCTGGTTCTAGTGGAAGGCAAATGAATGACGTTACAGATGACATATCAATGATACGGATTTTTAAAATCATTTTACTAAACGTTTTGAATAATCAAAAGAGTAATAAGTAATAATTGTAAAAGAATTAAATCGCACATAAGTTAAAAGAGATACCTCTCCTTCCTTTGAAAGCTGAAACTTCATCTTGAATTACAAAAACATCAGTGAGAACTTTCTTAAGTTTATCATACATCGGTCCTTGTTTGTCACTTATGTGTTGCAATATTGACTCAGTTCTTGCTTCAAAATTAGATTGCCTTTGTCCACGGTTAGGAGGTATGTTATTTGAGGCGTATCCCGGCATTATAACAATAGGGTGTCCACTGGAAACCACTGAGTGCCCGCTTGTAACTACCCGGTTACCAAACGGCTGTGGATAAGCGCTGTGCATTGAAGCCGGTTGCAATGATTTCATTTCCAGCCCCTGGTTATTTTGAGAATTCATGGCTGCCGATTGACCAGCGATTGAAGGTCTTGCATATGTCGGAGGCTCATGCATGAATCTGTGTGCTGTTTGTGGATCTATGCCTCCTAATGATCGTTCAACACCATGCAATCTTGGGATTGGATTGTTGGTAGCATTCGGAGCAGGAAATCTTACAACTTCATTGTTTGGACCTAATCGGTGTCCCGAAGCACCTGTGTTTGGCGATTGTGGAACAAACGGATTCTTTGTGTCTCTGTCGATGGCAAAGCGCTGTCTGCATCCAGCATCCGAAGCAATCATATTAGCAGAGTTTGCAAACGTAGGCCTATTAACAAAGTGAGCTTCATTTCTGTATTCCGCTGCTGGTCCTACGACCCCATTTATTTCACCCGATTCTCTTCGGTTTTGTAAACTAAGGCCTTGCATATGGCTAACAAGGTTGTGCTGGTTTGGTATCCCGCTTGCTGGGACAAATGATCTGTTCTGCGACTGTGGAATATTCGGGTGAATTTCCTGCGAATTCATAGAATGTGCTTGAAACGGAATACCTTGACTAACAGGTGAAGAATATTTTGCTACATTTGAAATTCTTGCAGAGGCATCTGATGCCAAGGGGATACTGGTTTGAACATCAGGTGTTGAAGGAGCTGACATGTAGCCACCCATGGTACTGGGTCCGTTGAAGTTCACTTGCTGAGATGGTAGCGGTGCACTGACAGTATACGGGATTCCTTGACCTCCACCAGTAGAAATGCCAGTTTGTGCATTTGTAGCATGACTAGGCCTACTACCAGATTCGAAATGATTTGCAAAAGCAATGGAAGAATGACCCAATTGCAATGCTTGCCTTGAGTTTTGTGGGGCCGGGCCTGCAGTTTGATAAAATGGTGTTGATGATTGATTTGACATATTAATAGAAGTAATTACCATTCCGTTGACACTCGTTTGAGGTCTAATACGTTCCTGAGTCTCCTCTTGAAACTGAGACCAGTTCTGAGGGTGAGGCCCAATTTGGGATTGTGGCTGACTTTGAAGTTGGAGCTGGGAGTTTGGTTGGGCATTGTGATGCTGTGGGAAATCTTGGATCCGAGGCTGGCTATGAAAATGAGGCTGCAATGGTGCTGGTGGTCGAATTTGAGCAACTGGCATGCGAACTGGGGGCTGAGGCTGGTTTTTGAAGTGAAATTGTTTTTCAGACTGAGACTGTGTTGCTGACATGTTCATATCATTACTATTTTGATGCCCATATTGCCTTCCTGGACTGAAACTTCCATCTGTAGCTACATGTAACTGACTAATTCTTCCTTCATTTGCTGGTTGGTAGTTCTGTCCTGAGAGCTGTCTTTCCAGCCCTGGGTGTGATGATATCTCATTTGCCACCATATGCTGCTGTGCAGAGAGATCATTATGACTTAGCTCTAATGCTGCTTTCCTCTCTGAAGAGGCATTTACATGAAGGTTACTTCCATTAGGATTACTGAATGAATTTGTGTATATGCCTTGTGGTGTACTATCACTGCTAATTGAAGCCTGCCTCTTAAAACTTGAAATCTCATTATTGTGTGTGATAGCCTGGACATGTGGATATTGTTCTCTCTGCTGATTTCTCAAAACAAATGAATTTGATGGAATTTGATAATCTCGACCATTCCTGGCCGGATTTGTTTCGTTTGATGGGATCCTTTGCTGACCATAAAAATGGTGATTCTGATCATTCTGTATTGCATAATCAAACCGCTCCCATTGGTTCTGAGATGATGCTTGAGATGTTGTAAACTGATAAGGTGATTGCCAAGGACTAGCATCTGATGAACTCACTTGATTTGCATATCTCATATTTTGTTGTTGTGGCGCAGGCTGTTGCAACTGTTGTAATGGGCTTTGGGACAGAATTTGCGGCTGATTCTGGTGAGAGGTATTAATTTGTTGTGGATACTGCTCAGTGCTGAGGTGATTTGCATACTGTCCTGAAGATATTGAAATCTGTGTCTGGATAGTCTCAGGATCATGTTTATTTTGCTGCTGTTGTTGAGTCCCAGTCTGTCTAAATTGCTGTCCTTGCTGATGTGATTGAATTTGTTGGCTTTGCTGGTTATACTGATGTTGGACCTGTTGACTTTGGTAGTCCCTCCACTGTTGAGGGGCATTCTGAGGACCTAGGAAATTTCCTCTACCATTGAACCTGCCTTGTTGTGAGTATTCACTGGACAAATGATTTGGAAATGGCTGTGGGCCATGGTCAATCTGATAATTACCTTGAGTGTTTATGTATGACTGCTGCAAGTGTGGGTTACTCATTTGTGCTGACTGTGAGGGCAAATAAGTATTATTGGTGATTTCTATTGGACTACAGTTCAGCTGATTTTCAAGCAAATTTGGATGTAGGATTGAGTTGCCACTGGTAGATTGTGTCAAAGCTGTGTTTGGACTAACTACAAGGCTACCATAGGGGCCAGCAATGTGATTTTGGTTTGAATGTATGTAGGGGTATGACATCACATGTGGTTATTCACATTTGCCTAGGTGCCTATAGTAGATAACAAATCAAAGGTTAGTACATAAAAACACCCTGCACCAAGATATCAGTGGAAAAGGAAAGGAAATTATCAACAATATACGAGAAATGTAGCTAAATGCCTTTTTATAGTCCAAGTCCTTCTGCTGCACTGTATTTGAGTGTCTTAGAAATAATAATGTTATAACAAGACAGATAAGAAAGAAATAGCTAACCTGGAAATATGTTGAATTAGTAACAAGACAATTCTATGAATACAGTCGAAATGTTTACTACATCTACAGCATCTCAAAACCCCAATATCATCAATTCTGAGTACCATATAACTTATCATTCCTTTTCTTTGCCATTTCTTGCCTAGTACTGAAACTTTTGTAGATTTGTCAGTAATTCAGTATTTAAACTTTCTTAAGACTTTCCTAGCAAGAATGTGAGTGAGAGCGTGTGTAACACTACAGTGTTACAAAGAGAGACAGGCACTACAAATCACAAAACTTAACACTGAAATATATATAAATTATCACTGGAAATCTATACAAATCAAATAAAAGAGATGATGAGCTTGCATGAATTTCAACAGTGTATGAGCTGATCAACTTTCTCATGCCTGAAAACTTCAGTGCTGAACATTCTTAAATTTTTGAGCAATAGAACTGTTTTCTCATAAACTATTTTCTTATGAAAAGAATGTGTAGTAATGCTCTCACTCTACACAGATGCTACCTTAGAAGCTCCAGCATTGAGGAATTTCAAGAATGACTTTGTCAGCCAATTAATACGAACGAAATCCATGGTCCTTCCTGTAAGACTGCTAAGACTTAATAACTAGGAAACGGAAATAAAAACCTTTCTTCGATATTGAAGCTTGAAAATGAATTTTAGCTGATTTAAAAACAAAGAAAAGCTACAGTGGTGGGTCATATTGAATCAATAAGTCTGAAAATTTGTCTTTGCACACTTTCATTTCCCATTTTCCTTTAAATTCCTGAAACATACTGCTACTAACCGATTCCATGTTAGTCATAGGCCTAGATGTTATCGAACGGTTCCGCAGCAAAGACCGATTGCCATAAACTTACGGTTGATTTTAATATACTAACGGCAAAACTAATATTATTTCAGTAGCTTGTTTAGTTGACCTAAGAATCTATTTATATCAAGACAGAAGAACACGAAAACTACCTAACTAGCCTATCCTGTTTATGCATAACTTCACTAGCTCTGGACATTCCAAACGAACAAATGTACCTTAAATTGAAAAAGCTCACTCTTACTTTCGTACACTATATGGCGATATCAAACAGTAGTACTAGAGAAACTACTTTCTATATATTGATGAAGGACATCCATTTTTGAAAGTCACTGAGAGCCTTAAGTCAGTACTGTTTATGGTATTAGGTAATGAGCAAAGTTAAACTGACAGATAGAACCCAATGGGCTATGTCATATCAAAGCAAATAATATAACTTCAAGTTAGTTCTCATCAGTTAAACAAATCGTCATTTGAAAAGACCGAAGAAGTAGTACTTCTACATTCTTACCTCAGATTAGGCCTGTTCTGTATCTACACCATCGAATCATCAATTTCTCCAAAGGGACAAAACGATGCATGAAGACTACAGTTATATATTAACAGTTATTGTAAGGAACCTGAAGGCTACTACTGCTAAATTTCTAGCTAGTCACAGTATCAATGCACAGACAAGCGGTACCAAAGTCGATCCATATTACTTAACTACTTTTGTCTTTCGACGTTCGCTGTTGTCATTCCAACTCCTATAAACCTTGCTCACGTCTTAACGCGCATACCTATAAATTTACCGGGGGTAAATACCTCTTAGCAGTAACAGACCTCAAGTAAAATGTCCATACACGTTTTGTTTATAAGAAAAACACTTTTTTTCCTGAGGCTCAATTTTCTTAACTTTTCACGAATTTGAGGCTGAGATTTTCTTAAGATTTTCTTAACTTCTGAAGGAAAAAACTGGCTGAAACAGGCTACTCTGTATTTGTTGGGCCACCATAAGTCTCGATCTTTGTACGAGAGTTTGCAAAAATGAGCCAATATCAATTTCTGGCATGTAAAGAAGATGAACTGTAATTTTCTTAGCATTTTCTTGAACTTGAGCCTTGTGATTTTCTTAGGATTTTCTTAAGATTTTGGCCATTTGAGCCTCATTTTCTTATAAACTTTTTCCTTATAAAAAAAAGCGTGTACTCACAAGAGAAGTTACTTTGGGAGGACTTAACTATAGGCAAGAGTATTAAAAAGAAGAATATGCAGGGTGAATGACGTTAACAAACATAGAAATGAAGCTGCAGTTCGCACCTACAACTAACAAAATCCAAGCTAAATTACTTTGTATACAGATGGATGATAATTAGATGTTGGGCATTGTTGCTCAATACTGTACATTTTTTCTTTTATAGGAATATAGCCTATAAGAACATCAAGGCTAAAATTATCTGACATTTAAGCACACTTTAAGAATAATGCAAAGCTCAAGTTTCATCAAAGTTTAGATTTTTTCCTGATTTGAGTTTGTTTTTTTCGAAAAAAGTAAACTGAGCTTCACTTATCCCTGATGCGACCCAGCAAATCTTCATGGAGTGTCAGTTACACACTTTTTATTAAGGAATACAATCATTATGAGAATTAATGCTCACAATTGCTAAGCTTTAAGAATAATTTAGGAATATTATAAGGCTCAAAGTCAAAAAATTTAAGGATATTGAGGCTTAGTGATAATTAGGTATTCTTATAGAAAAGTGTGCAATGTATTTAATATACTGTATTCAAGTTAGCATTGTATCTTGATATGGAAAGTGCAATCCATAAAAGTAGTTTATTAATCACTAAATAGTTTACAGTAAAGAAATGACATAACAGTCAGTAAATTGCACATATTATGGTGAGAAATGTTTGGTGCTGCATGGAATAATTAAGCCTCTGGCATACATAGGAGAGACAGACGAATACAGCAGGAAAAATTTATTAACTGATAGTAAATATATTGGACTTGGAAATTTATTTTGCTGTAATCAGTTCTCACATGCAATCACATACAATAGATGAGGTTGATTTTGAGTAGGTATTATTATGGAAGTGCCCCCCTGAAATTTCATCTTAAGATGTTGAATCAGACACCGTTGTGAACACGATGGAAGAGAAGTATGTTTTTGTTATAGATTTGAGTTCGGAGTCTTCTAGCATCGAATGTATTGCTTTGTTTACGTGAATGCTGTATAGGTCTATACTTCATCACAGCCAACTATTAGTGAATAAAATTGAACAGTAAGGGCTAGAAATCAAGGCTAAGGTTGAAATGTGAGTTTTTATATTCGTGCAATATGTCGGAAAGCGATGCGAAAGTGGCATGTCAACAGTGTAGCGAGAACTTTTGTCGTGACGATGTGAAAGAAACTTATGATGAACAACTAAAAATATGTGGATTTATTTGTAATATATGCTGCATTAAAATTGCCGAAAGTGCAAGAAGATGCCAAATTTCTGACTGTAAAACGAAGCCGGATTCCGGTCCAACTGGTTTCCGCACGCTTCCATCGAAGTTCTATGATCTACCCGAAGGCGAAGTTAAGAGGCGTATAATAAAACAGTTTGGAATATTTCGAAATGTTAGGGCATGTTGTAATATGTGTTATGTAAGGATATCAAAATCTGTAGTGCAAACCAAAATAGTGTATGGCGATGGATTTCCTCGACATAGCAAGCCGTCTCCTTCGAAGGCAAGTAAACATGTTTTGCAAAGTACAGTTGAAAAGACAGCTCAAAGTAGAGATGATCGTCGTGCTGAATATACAGGTCCTAAATTTACCCGGCGATCGGGCAGCGCGTTGTTTTGGGATAGGACTAAGACTCAGGACAGTATAGGTGTTTCAAATGCGAATGAATCAATCGCTGGACAAGGAAATTATAGCAATTCGAATGACAAAAATGGATCATCGAATAGAAGCCAATCCGACGAACCAAGCTCGGCAACGCCAATTACAGAAACGCATGAATCTGCCGATGACACAGATATTTATCACACTGACAAACTTGACAATAATAAAATTGGTGATACGTCGGATGCAAAGGGCAACCAAATAGCAGAAGTCAGTTATTCGAGTATACCTATATCTCCAACTTCAATGCGTTTTAGACGAATTCAGCCGAAAGTGTCGAGGTATGATGAATTCGATTTGAGCAGTGATGATTTTGGTGATAATGTCGAAGTTCAATCGCCAACTCGCGGGCGTAAACGATCAAGAGTGAATGACGATGAAACCTGGAGCCCTGGGAAGACCAAGCGGGAAAAATCAGACGGAAAAGGGGCTTATCTAAAGAGAAGTACATCGTTAGGCAGCAATGTTATGTCAGATTTCGTTTCGTGCACGGGATGCCGTAAAATTTGCAGTAGCAGAGAAACACAGCCAGTTTTCGATGAGAACAAACACATAAATGGTAGATTATGCCAAGATTGCACAAGTAAGGCTAACGAGGAGAAATTTTCTTGTCCCATTAAAGGCTGTCCAACCCCCACAGAAACGAGTAATATGGTGCAAATTATTGTCGATTTCAAACTTTTGGCAGGTGGAACGTTGAGGGCGCTGAGTGAAATGGGGGTAGAGAGGGATACTAAAAAGTGCTGCAGGATCTGCTGGAAGAAAATTGATGAAATAGTAAAGAGAAACGACAGAGGTAAAGAAAAGAAAGAATCCGCTGCAGAGGAACAGATTTTTACAATGTGTAGGAACTGTTGTAAAATCGTGCCCATGAAAAATACGTATCCAAATATAGAAGAAAATGGTAGAAAATGTGGGGTGTTATGCCAGCTATGCTCAGGAGGGCAAGAGCATGCAAATGATACAGATGGAAACAGAGAAGAAAAGATGTCTAAAAAAGTGAAAGGGTATGAACAAAGTACAAGGAGCATTGGTTTCTGTACTGCAAAAGGTTGTGTACATGCTGGAGAGAAGCAGCCAGTGCAGCTTGTATCTGGAAAGAAAATTCTAAAGAATTACTTGGATGAGAAGAGGCTGAGAGCTGAATTTGATTTAGCAGATGATGTGGATTATTGTTGTAGAAGTTGTCATGCACGGATCAAGTGGTTTGTTGCAGATGTGAGGAAAAAAGAATTTGGAGTTGGGGCTGATAGTAAAAACTCTTTGAAGAATTTAACTCCTAAAGCAAAGCAATACAATGAAAAGACTAGAGGTGAAGAGGGATCCTTTCCAACAGACAATTATGGGGTTAAGAAGGGAAATGAAATCATGAGAGAAAATGGCTCAGCTGGTAAAGAAAACATAAAAGAATTGCCACGTCAAAATCATGTATCAAATCCTGATATGAGTTGTCCAGCAGAAATAGCAAAAATTGATAAAGGGATAAACAATGATTTGCTAATTGACACAAAGGACACTATAAATAATTGCAGTGAAAAGCTAGTAATACCTGCTGCAAAAAATGCAACAAAAATTGAAACACTCTCAGGTAAGAATACAACTGGTTTCCAAAGCCAAACTCTGTCGTCAACTTTTTCATCAAAGAGCACACTAATTATTCCACCAGCAAGTACAACAACAGCTGCAGGTCACCCACCAGTTCTTCAAGTTGGTGGTCAACAGTTTGTGCTGAATGTTATAAGCAGATGTGAGAAAGAATGTCAAACTGATGCAAATAACACAGGACCAATGAATGGTTTAAATTGTGCAGAGAAAGGTGTTCAAGTTAACATTCCTTTGATGCCAAAATTTGAAGGAACAGCCCCAGCTAATCTACCAAATGGCAAAAAAGTGAAGTATGCAGATGCAAAGGAAAAGACAAAATATGCTGTGAAAAGAGCTGGAAAGGAATTGCTAGATCAGTTTCTGCAACAGCTTGATGACATAAGTGGGGGATGTGCACAACAACTTTTATCAGATATTTACAGGTCAAAGGTAAAGCAATTGAATTTGATTTCTGAGTGTTTTGATTTTTGATTTTTACTGATTGTTGCAAAAGAGTAAATTGAAATCCAAGAGATGTAAATTGATATCACAAGAAATATGCATGGATTGCTGAGATTAGCAACTAGAATGTATTATCTTGCCAAATTGCATATATGTTGTTTGAGTTGATCAAATATATGTTATTTTTGACAAGCATGTTATCCTGTGAGCTGTATAGAGCTGTATTTATGGTGATGATGGTGATTATGATGAGATGATGATGGTGATTCCAATGATGGTTGATGATGCTGCTGCTGATGATTATAATGATAATGATAATGATGATGATTTATTGTTTTGATGATTATGATGATGGTAATGAAAATTATGATGATGAATAATGATGATGATTGGTAATGATTGGTGATGATTATTCTTATGGTGATGATGATTAGTACTGAATGATTTTTGAACATGATGATGATCATGATGCTGATCATTGATGATGATGATATTGATGATGATGATGAATGATGATGATGCTAATGACAATATTGGTGATTCTGATTATTTATTCTCACAATTTTTATCATCTGTTCATCTCCAGATACAAGGTAGCTCTATCAGGAATTTTAATTTCAGGAAGTTGTGATGGCAATGAACTATGAGAAGATTTTATCAAGTATTGGACTACTGTATCAGAATACGGATAAATCAAACCGTCAAGAGAGGCTACGTTTGCTCAGTACAGTTGCATTGCATGCATCAAATGACACCCTTAAAAGGTTCTTCCAACGAACCTCAAAAAAAGGAGATTTGATTAGCGTAAACGAGGCGGAAATTGTGCAAGCGAGGGAATATGCTAAACAGTTTGGTCCGGGAACTCACGTCATGCCCATTGGACAAGGTATGGTTTCTCTGTTACGTTGCAGCATATTTGATGTATGCCCATTTTGAATGGCTTGGGGTACGCCTATAGCGTATGTCTCCAGTAGTAATGAAGTATTTAACCACATGAGATTATCGATTGACAAAAATAGTGTTACTAACAATGATTGAAAATGAAATTTAGCATATTGGTATCTAGACAATATCATATTAGTAGCAATGGCTGGTGAAAGAAACTTGTTTTGATTTTAGTTTATAAACTTGCCAATCTCTGCCCTGTTTTCACATGTTCCTATAACAGCAAGAAAATTGGTTCATTTACGTAGAATTTTGTACCACAATGTTGGATCTTGTAGTTGTTGAGCCAATAATGTCCAACGGGCGCTCATAGGTCATGTAACATGGATTCTCTGGTGGGTTTTTGTATGCATATTCTTTTGTAATTGGATGAGAATGCCAGCTTATCAATGATCCTAGTTGAACTACGGCAGTTGATGCCATGTCCACTTCAATCTGTAGCTAGTACATATAATGTTTGCAATGACGATGATGATGTATCCCAGTGATCCCTGGGGGGGGGGGGCAGCAAAGGGTGTCAGAGGAGCCGCGAAGAGTTTCAAGGGAATGGGAGATGTTGCCATCGATTGTTCAACTCGTTGATTTGTTAACTTGTATAACTGTTGGTATTTATTTTCGATTGAATCATGTTTATCATTGCTTGTATTTATTCCTCCACGGGACCTTGATTCGAAAAAGCATATTGAAAGGAACCGCCGAGTAAAATAATTTGAAAAGTTTGGGAACCACTCATATATCCAATGATGAAAATAACCATGCTTTTTAATGACGTATGGTGTACAATATTACAAGATGTAAGGTACTCTCAGTAATTATAATTTTAAAGAACTTTTTACTACGCTGTGATTGATGGGCACTGAAATCGTATTATTATCTGTTATATTTGTAGTCTCATGGAAAAACTTTGCTTTGGCTGGCATATCAGAGTCTGCCACGAATAGAAATGAAAATGAAACAGGACAGGGCGTTGACAGGCAAGCAGAGGAAAGCATAGATGAAGAGAGTGGTGTGACGAAGAGGATAACTGCAACTGAGAAGGGGAATTATGCTACAAAAGATGGAGCTCTGAGCCCTGATATTCCACTTTTTAAAAAAGATGATGACAAAAAGTTGATTACTCTAGAAACAATGAGGAAATCTGAAAGAAGGCAAGGAGATAGTGGAACGGAGCAACTGGTAACGTTTAAAGTCACTGTGAGGCAAGCAAAGGAAAAGACCAGTAGTGATGGAAGTGTGGCTGTGAATGCAATGGAAGAATTAGAAGACGGCCTAGACGCAAATGATGATGGTGCAGGACCATCTGGGAAGGGGCATCACAGCAATGGAAACGACTCTGTCACAAACGGAGGTGAGATAAAAGAAACATTGGACAATGTACTGTCTAAGCGAGCACATAAAAATGGCAAAGGAGCATTGGATTCTGGGAAAAGCATGACTGGTAATAAAACGAGGAGAATGAAAAGGAAAAGTAGTGATAGGCAATCAAAGGAAAAATGGAGAGCCAAGAATGACGGTGGCAAAGGAGATATTTTAGGGAATATGCAAGAAAAGCGTAAAAGAACTGCGTTTAATAACGAAAGAAAAAATATTTTAGAGCAATATTTTGAAAAGAGCATATACGCAAGTAAGACAGTTGTGGAAGAGATATCAAAAGAGTTAGGAATAGATAAAAAGAAAATTGATAATTGGTTTAGAAACAGGAGAAGTAAGTTGAAAAAAGATGAAGAGGAATGTTCAAAAAGAAACGTTCAACTGAAGACAAGAAAAGGAGGGAAAAAGATAGAAAAAGAGAAAGGAACTGCTGATAGATCATGTGGAGCGTCACTAGCAGATAAAACTGTCGAGGAAGATAAAAATGAAACAGACGGCAAGAATTTAGATAGCGAGTCAATAGGGACGAATTGTAATGAAAAGAGGGAAAAGGACGGGAAGGATAACTTAGAAGAAGATGATGGTAAAGAAGGAAAATATAGAGAAAGTAAACAGGATGAGAACGATTTGACACGCGAAGAAAAGGTGTACGATGAGGTTAAGTG
Organism: Mastigias papua; assembly: GCA_964019165.1. Taxonomy (NCBI): domain Eukaryota; kingdom Metazoa; phylum Cnidaria; class Scyphozoa; order Rhizostomeae; family Mastigiidae; genus Mastigias; species Mastigias papua. The sequence goes on along the minus strand of OZ025278.1, from coordinate 10,246,940 downwards.
TAAAGATAAAGAAGCATTGGATGAAACTTTGTATGTACGAAATGATTTGAACAACGGGAACAGAAATGAGAAGGTAGTCAAAAGTGAATTTTGTACAGAAGACAAAATCACATGTACGACGGCTAGTGAAATGGGGGGAAATAATATGGATTTTGAAAAAGAGCTTTTGCACTGTAAAAATGAACGAGAATGCAGCAACAGAATTGAAAGTAATGAACTGAAAAAAGATTGCGACAAAGATGTATTGAATGAATTAAAAAAAGCATCAGAAAATAATAACTCAGAGAAGTATGAACGTGGAAATACAGAAGAGGAATGGAAGGAGGAAAAAGGTTTACTTGAAGAAGAAACAGTTAGAAAAGTAAAAGATGTAGTAAAAGATGAGATTTCGGAGTTGAAATCTGTCTTTGAAAGAGTTGCATCTGTGGCTGAAGTTACTGACGATAGAGACGATGAACTAAGTCTGGGGCAAAAGATGCGAAAACCTGTTATACAAGGAGTAAATTCTGCGACAGAGGAATATAGTAACGGAAAATTGAAGCTACCAAGAGTTTCTTGTGCAATCAAGTCTGAGGACTCTGAAAGTCGGAGCGAAACATCGGTGAAAAATCAAATTCCACTTCATGTTGCAGATACGTCGAGTTGCAGGATATACGGGGAGTCAGAGCACGATAGGAAAATGTCGCTCAAATGTGAAGGTGAATTAGAGGTTCAAATTTGCGACCGGGGGCTGAACCAGAGGGATAGCATGATTGATAAATCTTGGTCATCGATCTCGCATGGGTCGACTTTCTCATTGGGAGTTTCTGATGAGTATGAAAACGAAAACGTTGAAACAAATGCCCGTGATGATTTAGCAATTGCATTAAATAGTGATCCTGAGTTTATGAAAGATTTTAGTGAGCTTATGAACATTGCAAAAACATGTTAGCATGCATTTGTACTGTGAAAATGTTTGGCAAAGCAAATTACGAGGTCATTCTTTTGACTGATGCGAATTAGATAGGAGCTTGTAAAAATTTTCGTATGCTTTACTCCAAGCAACCAATTAGGTTTTGCAAATAATGTATAAAACCCCCACTATCAGTCACGTGATTAAGACATTGCCACCTACACCCTGCAGTGAAGGGATCTCTTTCAACTAATGAGAAATGTTGCAAGTAGGATCTGAAGACACAAGTTGTTAGGAAAGAGCACGGTTGTTTGTTCTATACGTGGATATTCAAATGATTACCTTATATTGGCCAGGTCATTATCCCACAACAATCCAACCACCTGTAACTCTTTTTCATGATAGAGGATGCTTTGTCTCAAACTTATTATAAAATCAGCTACATTTCATTGCTGCATATTTTGATCCATGGCACAGTAGGTGTCAGATCAAATAGTTTTGTTCTTTCTCGATGAATTTGTTGAAATTTTGTTACTCATAATTTTATTAATATTTCCGTTAAAATTCGCCTTGATCTAAAGTCCCAATCAGTAACTTTACATCGAGTACCTTGGTTAATACACCGGGAATAGAAATCACCCCAGTGTACACGCTTAAAATGATGCCCAGTATGATGAACTATGGATTTCATGAGAATGCCTAAGTTCATAAACAGTGATTTTTTATAGATAAACGTAACATTATGTTCAGAGTGCTGAAATGAGATAGAGCAATATTATTTACATAATTGGTTCACATGTCTCTTCTACATTGGTGAATTGTCTTCGGTTCTATTTATATATCACATTCAATTTGGTTTGAATTGTTTAGGCCAGAAAAACATTTGTACAGAAGAAGAAAATTTTGTGGATTCGGTTCGTACCGCAGTCATTTCGTTATATTTACCAAGGGCATATCCTCCTAAACGTTTGGCACAAATGGCTATCAATCAATGTCCACGTAGAAACGAGCACTTTTCGCAGAATCAACCCCCACCTGTTCTACATCGCAAGTATGTTTATTATGAACCTTTGTTTCCGTGAAACCTCGTTCTGGGTGAAATGAGCAACCATGTATCCTACGGAGACACAAGAAATTTGTGGCTAGGATGATTGACCTAAAACTGAAATTTTTGAAAGGAGCAATATCTTATTCGAAACTAACTTCGGATCCTATACATTGATAAGAATTGATCATTTATGTAATGGACACGAATGGACTTATTGACGAAGTACAGAAATTCAAATGAAGTCAGTAAGAAGTCAACAGCGTGACAGCCTCTTGACAAAAATACTTATATGCATTTTATAGGCTGTACGAATTCGAAATCATTTCCTTTGAATATGAAAAAGGTGTGTATCTACAAATGGCCCTTTCCATACAAATGAAATTTATCGTTTGAGGAGAAATTAACGCACATAGTGTCGATATTAAAGGCTAACAGTTAGGTGTGTATCTACTAGAAAATATAGGCCTGTGTCTTAGAATCTAATGATAAGTAGTAATACTCTAATGAATTAGCTGCAGAGCATTCACTAATGGCATTTGCTATCATTCTTGTATTCTAACCATTAAATACACAGCAATAACGTCAATGTAAGTAAATGACGTCAATATAACATAATTACTGTCAATGCAACTAAATGACGTCAATGCAGCCGAGTGATATAATGTAGCTCAATTTTGATAGGGGGTCAGTCATTTATAACTCTGGGTATCGGGATGGGGTAGAATTGGGGAGGGTATGAAAACTTTTCCAAGGACAGTTCGGGCGCATGAAACTATGTGGAGGGCTTTTGCGGGGTATGAAATCCCTTAAGGAAAAACTCGAAGAAAATTAACTCGACGATTGCAGAAGTCTATTGATCGCTGTATTCATATGTATCTAGTAGTCAGAGTTTCCTCAAAAGCAATTTTTCTCTTATATAAGTTCTATCTGGTATACTCTATTATTGCAGTGCTCTCTTATTGGCATTCATTACAGCTATTTGTTCAAATGAAGTTTCAAGCATGAATAAATTTTTTCATAAAAACTTTGCTATGCCTTATGGAAAGAAATCTCACAAAGAATGATATTTCCTTCTGTACAAAGGTTTTTCTCGCAATATTTCCCAGCAAGTAATTTTGCAGAACACATTTTATAGGTGATCTTTTGAAGTAGATGAAAGTGGCAATTGCTACTGTAAAAGTAGGAATGAAGAAATCTGCTCTGAAATCCTTACAGGGTAGATATCAACTGGGGTGTGAAACTTTCTACATAGGTCTCAACGGGGTATGAACACTTTTGGACAAAAATTGAAGGGGTATAAAACTGTTGACCATTTTGTAAATTCCAATCCGCCCCGGTACTCAGTTAAAAATGACTGACCCCTAAGAGAACGCAAGTAAAACTACAGACATAAAAAAGAAACAGACAACGGCACAAATCAAATAATTAAATAAAATACTAAAATCAGTCACGCAGCACAAAAAAGCTTTCTCA